>JAZKJV010011634.1:0-244533 GCA_037367405.1 Ottelia alismoides
TAATCAGATACATATATGTAAGTATGTATATTGTCAATGAAATAATCGTTTAAAATGTCAGATCTTTCAATAAAATAACATGATTTGTATATTTTGAATAAAACTCTACAAAAGTTAGCCACATTTCTAACATTATATATGAATACAATATTTGTAATCATTTATATATAGTTGCTTCCGAAAAACTACTCTGAGAAGGTCAGGAAAAAGTGATATTCCATAAAAGAGAGGGGCATAGCTGATATTGCATACGCTAAGAAGGATACTAGTGAAAAAATCTTATTATTTAATTGTTTAAATCATTATTTTTTAAATTTACCAAATCATCAAAAGTGGTTCAATCCGGATCAATCTAGTCCGACCACCGGATCAACCCGATCCAACCACCGTTTTGACGTGGTTTTTTACTTTCTTTTTTTTAAAAAAATAATTATATGAAACCGGTTGAACCGACCGAATCTGATTCACGATCCAACCAGTCCGATTGGCCAGTCAGGTCTGGTTTTTTAATCGCTGAAATAAAGTGGTACTTATTTTGTAATATATTTATTTTTATTTATTTACTAATATGCAAATATATGAGTATTTTGGTCAAATTAATGGCATACAGTGATTCGAAAGAGGTTAGGAAATGAGACACCTACCTATTTTAGATGGAAATCTAATTCGCTCGTTTAAGGAAGGCCCATTCAAAGGAATTTAACTTCTATCCAGAAAATCTCAAGCAAATATAGTAAAATAATAAATTTCTATTTCCTTCCAGGGTGGATTCACGTGCAACAAAATATTGAGCAACAGTATACTTATCTATATTTTTGACATCTTATAGACGTTTTTCATTATCACAGTTTTTTTTCTAGCAAAAAGAAAATAGTTGTTTTTTTACAGTGTAAAATTTAAATATGACTTTGTATTGATTTCAATTGATTTTTGATACGAAAGAATAAGTAACCAAACTAGAAGTTCGGTTTTCAATAAATTATTATGTACATAGAACCGAAAAGATTTTTTGAAATATAACCGACTTTCGATGCAATTTCGATTCACTGATTAAGTCCTTTTTTTGCGCGTAAATATCAAAATAAAAATAAGCTAAAAATGTAATTTGAGCATCCAAAAATCATCAAGTTAATATAATCCACGAAAAGTGATTTATTCCACCTCAGGCCTACCTTAATTTAGATAAAGGATTTTTACATGTGTCCTTTGTAGTTTTAACAATAACACTTATACCATAACTTTAGTTAAACAACATCGCCGTTGTATCACTACACATGAATCCCTGTATTGCACTAAAAAAAAGAGAAATTATGTGAATTTTATAAGAATATAAGGATGCTAAGTGTAATTGCATGAGTATTATCGAAGAACCTAAAGTACAAGAGTGTTAAAATCCCTTTAAATTATGCACGTATTTTCCCTCTAATATATTTTTTCAACAAAAGTTTTGTTCCTTTTTTGACCTAACATGATCTCCCCCCATTATACATGTTGGGGGTTACATATAAAAATGTACAAAAATTAAGAGCTGGTGCTGCTTTACTCGAGTTTGCTTTGGATTAATCTTGAGGATTTTCATACCATGTCCAATTACAACACAATAACCCTTATAAATATTTGTATTTACACCAAGATTTTTAGAAATTCACTATGTTTAACACATATGACTATGATCAAGGCTGTGGTGTAGGATCTTGCAAAATTACAAGCGGCCTGGTGTAATTACAAAGATTATAAGGGTTGTGATGCAATAATACAAGATTTTAGCATTATGGTGTGCAAATCCCTTCTGCTATTTTTATGATGTATATATACCCTTCCAATTCCTGGACAATGGCATGTGTTAAATAAAGTAATATCAATGTCATGGTGTGATTTTTTTTAAAAAAATATAGGGTTGATGTTGCAATTGGGAAAATTTTGAGGGCTATAATATAAATATCATTTTTAATTTTATAGAAACAAAGAATGCATTCTTATACATAAATTCGTTAATTATGAGAAAAAGTCATTCTGTGTATATATGGCATGTCATAGTAATTTACCTACAAATTTAATGCATATTAGGCATTTACTATATTAAAAGAAAACAATATGCATTGATAGTGGATCTAGAGATTTTTGCAGAAAAGACGGGCCTTCAATTTTAGAAAGGTCCGACGAGGACGAGGATCCGGATACGAATCCGGATCCGCATGAGCTCCTCGCATCGTTCTTCCCCGCCGCTCTCTCCTGCACGTCCCGGCGAGAGCGCGGACTCCAAGACACAGCGCCGCGCGACCGCGGCCCCGATCCCGCCACTGCAATCTTGCTCCTCAAGGTCTCTCGATCGGAGCACACCGACACAACTCGCTCTCTCTTCTCGCATTGTTCTTTGATTTGCCGTTGTGCTCAACACCAGTTCTTCCAACGATCGTCGTTGCTTTTATCCTTTTTTTTTGGGTCCGCGAGCGAATGCTGAAAAGGTGTGTGCGTTTTTTTGCTTGCTTTTACAGTGTCGTGGAGGGAAAGCTGGCACCATCTGCAGGTGGAGATTTGGTGATGGAAGCGGTCCACGAAGAGGAGGTGGGGAAGGGGGAGGAACCGCCCTCCCCCGAGGAGACGATGTCCAATCTGTACCCTCCCGCCCTCGCCAAGTACGAGGATGTCGTCGCCGATGCGAAGCTCTTCCGAGAGACGCTCGAGAAGCTTCATTCCACTCTCGGGACTAAGTTCATGTGAGCATCCATTTTCTTTTCCATGCGTTATGTCTGTTATTACTATGCACCAATGATTTGATATGCATTTCGTTAAATATTGTTCTAATGCTTTTACACGGCGTTCAGACACCTTTTTGGATTCTTTTGCACTGTCGGCATGCTTTAACAGAAATTTCTTGACATTCAAGTTTATCTTGGGAAGTTAATCATCAACGATCTTTTTATGTTTTCTTGCAGATGGGCTCTCCAAAAATATTGGAATTTACCTGAGAATGGTCTAATAAGTAAATTTCTTGAGGAATATTTGGTTAGTTGTGGATGTGTGAATGCAGATATATTTGGATCTCATTTCCTTGGAGCTTTAGGCTGCTTATACTAGAACCACATGTGGAAAACATCTTGAAATAGGTGGTGAGAATGATGCTAGCATCCATTTACAATTCTGATAGTGCATTCACAATATAAGTTTCTAGGCTTGTCACTTTTTTGGTTGGGTTGAGTGATTGGTTCTCAGATGGATGAAAGAAGAGTGGGCAACCATCCCCTCCTTGTCGGGACTTCCAATTTGGAAGTGTTTCGTGCCATAGGCCATAGTGATTATTCACCTACTTGTTCTGACCTTTATTGAGTAGTCAGGCGAAGAGAAGGATGGGGCAGGGGAAAACTGCTTGGCATGGATCCCTTCATCAGGAGGTATTGCTGGGATGCCCGAACACATAGTCTTGGAAAAAGAGAAACCAATGGCACTTCTCTGTGATTGGGATTTTGCTGGTTCCTTTGATTTGATATCCTAATGAGACCCGTTGTTTTAGAGCTCTCAAATGTTTCCTTATATACAACTGCCAAAAGAGACCACTAGTATCGAAGTTGAAATGTTTGTTATGGCAAAAAAGATTATTTTACATTTTTTGGTGAAAGTAATATGTTTTTTAATTAACTGTAATATCTTATAAATGTGGGTTGAACATGGGGTCAGAAATTCTAATTGAAAAGAATATGAATTATATATGTGAATTCAGTACCCGAAGTTTACAATGATTGAATTGATACCTGACGGTGTACTTCACAAATGTGGGGTTGAAAATGGGGTCGGAAGTTCTAGTTGAACAGAAAAATGAATAAGAGATTGCCAATAACAATGAGATGGATATAGCAAGATATGGTAACCTTCTCCGGTGAAAAAGGATGTGTCGAAAACAATGTTGCAACCTAAGGCGTGCGACTTATTTTTTAATGATAGATTGCATCAGAATGTGGACATCTTTTTTCCTTCATGAATTAATTGCCGTGACTTTTAAACTATATTGGAAATTGATAACTACCACAAACATTTCTTCCTAAATTTAAAATGGTACATGTATGGTTCGTAGATATCTTTGTTTTATTCTTGATTGTATTTGAAGAATTTGACAGTGCTTCATCATGTATGTGTATTACTCAAGGGATCATATGTCCATCCCTAAAGCTTTCTTCGGTCATCTCTTTGTGGCAGGATACCCACCGTAGGAGGAAAGGAGTTGAATCTTCATAAGCTTTTTGTGGAGGTCACTTACCGTGGTGGCATTGAAAAGGTAAGTGGACTTATTTTTTGGTATCATAAATAATTACACATTAGTCGCTCCAAGATTTTGAGTTTTTCTCTTATCTTTGGCATCACTGTGAAGTATGAAGCCATATAAGATATTGCAAACCTTCGCATCTCAATTTTCAATTATCCTAACTCCTAGTATTATGTAAGTTAATCCTCAAATGCTAGGGACATGTATCTTAAATTTTGGTAATGAATACTTGCAAGAGATCATTTCAAATTTGCGTCAAGCTTCATGCTCTTCAAAATTTTGAATAGATGAGCTGGCTGTAGATTGTAGTATCATAGTATGTGAGGCTAAAACATGAATGAGATATTTAATTATTCCAGTTCAATAATGTTACTTTCCAAAGATCCAACATAATATCACTACTTTTCAAGTTCTATACAATATAGTAATACTTCCTTGGCTAAGAGGATCCTATTAGAATTTCGCATGCAAATGAGCGTTTTTTTGGAAAGATAAAACTTGAACCATGGTCTATTGCATGGAGGGTATATCATTCAAGCTAAGTTAAATTATTATGTGGTGGTTCTCTACTTGCGTAGTTTACTTGGTTGTGCTTGTTCCAAGGATTTAATTTGGTCTATAATACACATAATACATTAAGGAGAAAGTAAAGATTGGTTGACATTGGTTTTTAGCCTTGTAAATGAGTTAAACAAATAGGTTCAATCTTGAAAAAGATGAAAGTTGGTAGTTTGGTTTATAGCTCTGGAGGAGTTTTGAAAACGGTGATAATTGTAACCATCATGAAAAAGGTCGATGGTGAGATATTTGATGCTGCTCATGGTAGTGTTAGTAGAAAGAGGATGGGAAAGGGTGTGATTTCAATGCCTTGAACTTGGAGAATATGCTCGGTAAAGCGGCTAGGGGCGAGGAGATGTTCTGTTTATGGAGTTTTTGTCTTTCATTTTAAAGGCTGGATTGCAAGAGCTGGACCATACCAAATATCACTTTACTTGGCAAACCCCAATAGAAATAAGATGTTTTCTCTTCTCAGTGATATGGTGGATGCTTTTCTATCTTTTGAGATTCCAAGGATGTCAATACCTTTCTTGGATCATGCTTCTCGTATATGGCTCTTTTGTGAGAACTAGTTAACATCTACATATTGCATGTTTGAGAGATAATGACCTATGAAATAAAAGCTTAGAGGAATGAACTAATGACAACCTTTTCTTGCTCAGTATGACAACCTTTTCTTGCTCAGTAACTGTTACTTTCCTAAAGGTTATAGGGTTATAAAAGATGTTGATGAATTACAATAGTACCTTATTAGAGAAGAGGTGAAAGTAGGATGCTCTTGAAGAAATATGGAGGTTAGATAACATTAAATATGCAGATGATTGTTGAGTGTTGGACAGGACTTACAAACTGTAATATTATATGGTTTTATAGCCCTGCAATGATTTTGGATTGGCTCATATTGATCGAGTTGTATCTAGTCTTCTTTCCATTGCAATCAAGAAATAGTGGAATTTCTGTTGCATAATTCATGTATCTTCTTTACCTGTATACTTGTAATTATTATCACTTGTGCCCCTCCGAGATATCGCAATATCAGTTATACCCCTATCTTTTTGGTAATATCAGTTGTGCCCCTAACTTCTTGCTCCGTCACCAGTTGTGCCCTTCCGTCAGATTGACCGTCAAAAAATTAAAATAACCATGGTTTATTCAAACCATGGTGTGGTTAAGAAGGGTATTATGGTCCATACCCTTCTTCATCTTCTTCCTCCTCCATTTGCTCTTCTTCCTTCTCTTCATAATTTCTCTCTCTTACTAACACCTTCATGCATCCATCGAATCTCTAAAATTTTTACATTTCCACGGACATATCACTCGTTACGGATCAAACGATGAATTTTATTGAATTTTTGGATGACTTTTTATGAATCAATTAGTCAAAAATTTATCAAAATTTAAGAAAAAACTCAACTCCAGTTTCAGCTTCAGCCACAGGTGGAGGAGGAGGGCGGAAGGGACCGGAGGAGGCGCCGGGGCAGGGACAGTGGCGGGGGCGGCGGGCTGGGAGGGGGCGGGGCTGGGAGGAGGCTGCGCGGGGCAGGGGCTGGGGTAGGGGCAGCGGCGGGGGCGGCGGGCTGGGAGGGGGCGGGGGGGGGGGGGGGTCGTCGACAGAAGCTGGAGCTTGCGGGGAAGGGGGGGATTGCAGGTGGGTTTCAACAGGGGGTTGCAAGCGGGAGGTGGGTGGGGGTCGTCGACAGGAGCACGCAGGGGGCCTTGCAGATCGGGGTCTGCGGGCGGGAGGGGTCATCGACAGGAGTTGTATCTTGCGCGCAGGGGTTGGGGGAGGGGGGTCCGGTACACCTTCATGCAGGCTGGGGGGTACGGTTCTCCTCCAGCGCACGCCGCTGATGGTCGTCGCCATGTACGACAGCGTCCGCGTCCTCGAGTTCCTACTCTCGCACCCCACCGTTAATGTCGGCTGTGCCGCCGCGCAGGACGGCGCTACTGCCCTGCACTGCGCTGCCTCCGGCGGCGCCCCCAACGCCGCCGCCGCCGCCGTCCGCGCCCTTCTCGCGGCCGATGCGGACTCGGATGTCCTTGACTCCGACGGGAATCGACCTGTGGACGTCATCGCCTCCCAGCCGAACGCCTCGGACGTAGGATCGAGCTCCTGGAGCTTCTCGGTGGGCTTCGGGTGTCGACGAGCTCATCGAGCTCCTCCCCGCCGCTATCCGCTTCCCCTGACGGGGATGCGGGTGGATCGCCGTCTTCCAACTCGACATCGTCTCCGATCGCCGGGAAATTCCCCGAGAAAAGGGAGTATCCGCTCGATCCCTCGCTGCCGGACATAAAAAAACAGCATATATTCCACCGACGAGTTAAGGATGTTCTCGTTCAAGGTCAGGCCGTGCTCGAGGGCGTACTTGTACGACTGGACGGAGTGCCCGTTCGTGCATCCGGGAGAGAACGCACGGCGCAGAGATCCGAGGAAGATCCACTACAGCTGCGTGCCGTGCCCGGACTTCCACAAGGGCGCATGCCGCTGCGGCGACCTCTGTGAGTACGCGCATGGTGTGTTCGAGTGCTGGCTTCACCCGGCGCAGTACCGGACCCGTCTCTGCAAGGATAGGGGACCTCTTACTAACACCTTCATGCAGGCTGGGGGAGGGGGGCTTCGATAGGGGCGGGGGAAGGTCTCGATGGAGCTTGGTTCTGGAGGAGGAATGAGAGGAGTAGGTGGTCGGTGGGGGAGGAGGCGGAGGTAGTTGTCGGAGGATGAAGTGGAGGAGGAGGTCAGAGGAAGGGGACGACGAGGTGCTGCTGGCAGATTGGAGGAGGGAGGAGAGGCGGCGCGGGGCAGGGGCGAGGGCAGAGAGGGAGGAGGAGGAGGAGGAGCCGGAGGAGGAGGAAGAGGATGGGCAAGAGGAGGAAGAAGAAGAGGATGAGGAAGATGATGTAAAATGACCTCCTAACCTTTTTTTTAAGTAATTCCGCCTATGTCCTCAAAGTTAACGGCCGTTTGCACTGTGGATGGACGGTCACTAACCCGAGGGGCACAAGTGATAAATTAGCAAGTTTTGAGGGGCACAACTGATATTACCAAAAAGATAGGGATAACTGAAATTGCGATATCTCGGAGGGGCACAAGTGATAAAATCCCTTATTATTTTAATAGACTTGATATTGTATATCATTCAATAAATGTGTTAGGGTGTGAATAATAGGGTTTGGGTTTGAGTACCCACTTGGTCGATGGTATCCATGCATCTTCTTTTATTTTAATTCTAACCCTAGCCTCTCTCTATATAATGAGGCGAGGGCATATTATTCAATATATAGAGTATTACATTCATGTATTGGAGATGCAATGTAGACATTTTTTTATTATATGCTCCTACCCCCCCCCCCATTTCTATGACGAGGGCTCCTACCACAATCATTGATCGTCATGCCACCAAGCCACCATTATGCTGCCTTAGGCTATCGTAAGATACTGCCAAGGTTGCCGCAATCCACCACCACTACTAGGCTGCCCTAGGCCACTGCCGAAATGTTGTTGTAGGCCATCGCTATGCTTACGAGGTTGCCACATGCCACCACCACAACTACCTCGTGACTCATCATAGTTAGTTGTATGACGTGTAACTGCTGATTGCAACCACCATCACATGAGGTTAACACCATCATGACCCAGACATTGGTTTTTTGTGAGTTTCATGTATGTCTTTCCCATCGGAGAAGATGTTTGGAAGTCCAACATTCGAGGTGACGATATTACTTATGCCAGATGGTCACATATTTTCTTGATCTCAGTCAGAGGCAAAGGAAGCTTCACATTCTTATGGAGTGGGTGTTGAAATACATGAATAGTAGTACGCTACATAGAATGAAGATAATGGCATGGTATGTGCCTAGTTGCTAGGCAATGTCACTCATCGAATTGCATAAAAGACGATCTAATATAATATCGCACAAGAGATCTAGAATAATATGGAGGAGTCATATTTTGAAAGCAGAGCGCGTACCGTTTTCTTCATCTCCTCAAGTTGCGACCGATTGGTGTTAGGGGAAGACTGGAGACTATCCTAAGGGTGTGTTTGGTTCGTGGGTTATCCAGGGTTGGGTAACCCAGTTTTTGTTTGTGTGTTTGGTTGGTGGGTTAAAGGTTAGGAGGGTTTGTGTGATGTGATTGTATTGGAATTTGAAAAAGTTGGTAGTTATTATAGGTATGATTGTATTGAAATTTGAAAAAGTGGGTGGTTGTTGTGATGTGATTGTATTGAAGTTTGGAATAGTGAGTAGAACTTGAGTATTTTATGATTTTTAGATGATATGATGGTATAATATATATTTTTTTGGTTGGAAAGAGAGTGTGCCACACTAGTGGGTTGGGAATATGGGTTTTTGGGGATAACCCACCCAAAGTGGGGGGTAACCCCCCAACCAAACACACCCTAAGATGCTTAATCTGGTCCAAAACCGGTGATCCCTCTTCCAAGAATGCTCTTGATGCGTTACTCAAAGCCAACTGCCTACCTGACCTCCTGCATATAGGACCATCTTCTTCATAGGATTGTTGACTAGTGGCATGTTACGGAAGAAAGGGGGAGGGCATGATTGACTTCTTTTTTTAGGTTTATTTAATAGTGCGCTTCACCTTGCTTAGGGTCTGAGTCGTATTAGAGGTGTGTTGAGGGGAAATGACCTTTCTAACAATGGTGATGCGTAACGGGATGAAGGCTCCGAAGGTGCGTGCTCAAGGAGTTCATAATAGAGGCTAGGAGATCAAATGCACCATTGACTTTGACATAGAGTGAGCCTGGTGATAATGAGTACAAGCCTAGTAGTTGACCCTCCCTGCAAAAAGCGGTAGGGGATAGAAGTAAGGAAACCTAATGACCACCATCATGGAGGACGACCATTCTCTTTAAAGATGACGATGGTCTTAGTGTCCTCAGCTTGAAAAAGATGAACACAACGCTCCTATTCAAATGCGTCAAAAAAAAACATTTGGCATGATAATAATGACTTGTTTTACAATTTGATCCGGAAGATCTATGGGGTTTCCTATCAGTTCCTAGACTTGAGGGAAGATGGAAGCTCACCATCAGCATCAGAAGGAGATATGTCTAGTGCTACAGAGGTGTAGCCGTGATGTGGCTAGTGCTAGGAGATGGCGATGGCTTTCGTTTTTGGCATGATGATTAGACTAGGGATGGGCTTTGGCGGGAAAGTTCCTATGCTTATATGCTATGGCTTCTGATCTTGATGTTACTATAGCTGAGATGTGGGATGACAACTCATTTTTTCCGCCATTTAGTTCTAATCTGACAAATTAAAGGGCATGGGAACTTATGACGTCTATTGAGTCGTTGGACGGGCTAGAAGTCTCCTTTTTCTGGGACATGATCACTGGTATAAGGTTGATAACTTGATGGTACATTTTCAGTCTGGAAAGCTTACAAGGATGGTTTTTGATCTCGGGGATGCGCTGCTTATTTCAAAAGGATCTGGAGCTCGTAGGTGCCAATAAAGATTAATGTCTTTCTGTGATTGCTGAGACACAGCAGGGTGATGACCGGGATGAGGAGTGCTTGTTTCTTTCAGGGCGCCAACATCATGTATGTTCGTTGTCTAGAGGTAATTGAGGATTTTAATCACCTTTTCTTCAGATTTGATAACTCCAGAGGCATCTCAGAGAAGGTAGCATGCTCGGAGATAACAAGATATTACACTGCCAGCTTTTGTGACTTTTGGCTTGGGCTGGCATGGTTCATAGGTGACCAGAACCAAGGTTGTGGTTGCGGTGTGGGATCTCTGGCTAGCTAGGAACTGGATGGTGTTCCGTCAAGATAGATTTTATGTTGAGAATGTGATAGAACATGCTAAATATTTAGCAAATCTTGGTCATTGTAATTTATATGGTTGTTAGCATGTACTTGTAACCTTGTGAAATGTTCGGAAAGTCAGTCCGGGTGACCGCATATGAGAAAACGATGTAAAAACGTGTCGCATACTCTCAAGGAAGGAAATATCGATATCGATATCGTTTCGATACAATGTCGATACCGATATATCGCCGATATATCGGCGATATATCGACGCATATCGCCGAAACCCGGTATCCATTAGGCATTTTCTCCTGTCGATACCCGATATCGTCCATATCGGCGATATATCGGTGACCTGTCGATACCGATATATCGCCGATATATCGATGATATATCGCGATATGGCGATTCCTGCATACTCTATATGCGCTCATTATGCGGTATGAGATAAAGAACTAAATCGTTTAAAACCCGATAACATAATGGGTTTCCCCTATTAGGGAAACCTCTCCTCAACTTCTATCGAGTATTCCCCCACTCCAAGAAGATTAGAAGCACTGTGCAATCACAGTAGTGCTCCAATCCTCGACAATACTCCAGATCTCCAGGATTCGCAACGTGCTTCAGAACGGCAGAACCTTAGATGCACGATCCAGATTTTCAGATGCAGACCTCGATGGGCGCTTCAGAATATCAGATGCAGACCTCGCTCATATAGAGTGGCATGTGCATCTTAGATGTAGCAGATACGCCCTCAAAACTTCAGCCTGAGTATTTTGTGCACAGTGCGGAATACACAGATGCAGCAGATTCACGGTACGCAACCAGGTGATGTTTCAGAATTCGTGATCTCCAGATGTGTTAGATCAATACCAGCAGATACGAGGTGCAATAGATCAGGAGACAGAACTCTAGATCTGGTCGCTTGATACGAGCGCATATTCTCGACTTGAAGGGGATGCATAACTTGATCAGACACAACATAACTTGATCTGGTCGCAAATGAGATGATGCACAACTTGGCGCAATGAAACTCGACACGATTGATACAAATTCACGATTGGAGCAGACCACATCTTTGCTACTATTTTTGCAGTACATTGATTATGCAAGTTTTGTGTTTACAATTTGATGTAAGCTATTTTATCTAAATGAATGTTTTTTTGAAACGACTGATTGAAATCACATCGCACTAAAAGGTCCATACTTTATATTTCATATATGTTATATTTTATTGAAACACAAATATCTAATATTTGAATTTATTATTATTATTAAAATTTTAATTAAAATAATACAAATTGCATAATCTGCATATACTTATGCCTATCCATTTACTCACTTTAGACCACTTGACCGAACGAATACCACATACCGACAGTGTTGCGGAAGTCGGTATTCAGTTGGAGGGGTCACTAAATAGAGAATAATCGGTATTCAGGCGACTAGTCGGAATTATTCAATTTTGTATTTTTTAAATTATTTTTAATATAAAAATAATTTTTAATACATATATTCTTATATATTGATACATATATTATCATCAATCAACAAGAATCCAATATAAAACTATCCATTAACAACATACATATAGAGGGTTTTGACATTTTTTGTAATATCATGACGAATGGAAACTCTTGAGAGTTTAAAAAATAAAAAAATCCAGCATTTAACTACCAGTTGGCCAGTCGGCCGAATAATCGGACTGGCTATTCGGTTAGGCCAACTAGTGGCCGACTAGAGGTTATTCAGTCGGGGACCCCCGCACCTCATTGTAGGACCGAATTGTCGGCCTAGTCTGTCGACTATTGCAACACAGCATACTGATTTTTTGAACTTTGACCTTGTGAGTTAATGAAGTTTTTGCGCATGCACCTTAGCGCGGACCCACCCTTTTCCTTTCAAAAGAAGAATGCATACCATTTGTTTCATACTTATAATGAGTTGATGCCTCTTTTATGCAAACGGATTAGATAAGAACAAAAAATAATCGGGACAAGCTTCACGATATGAGGGAAATGTGGAGATGGGGTATTGAATTATGCAGAAAGAACAATTATATGGAATAAAGATGGAGCACTCCAAAATCTCAATACTCATAATCGGATCATCTCTCCTAAACAATAGCAACCCCGATTTGACTGTTAAAATTACTCTAACTTATTAAACGAATTCTCCACCCTAAATATTGAGATCTTTGATTGATCTCATTTATTTTATGAAACTAATAATTATTGATATTCAAAATAAGAATGAAACCAACAAAACCCTAATTTATCAAAAACCGCTAATTCGTGATTGCATTAGTTGTTATGTGCTCAAGTGCTCTACATATCCTTTTCCATGTTGAGTAAATAGGCTGAAAGTCATAATGAGATTCTCTGTAGAAGGGACCTAGCTCAGGAGGTTGTACTTTAGGGTTATGTTGGACGAGATGTGCTAGTTGGTGTAAGACGAAGGTCTGGCATGTTTTTCATCTTTGAACAATAATATCATCTTTCTAATGCTAACTGTGTGGTTGGTCAGAGTTAATGGCTTTTTAGATTAATCTGGTGATTCGCATTATAAATGCTTCTAGTTCACCTACATGACCAATGTGGACTCAGACTAATGAGTAAGATGATATAAAATAATAATAGGGCAGGCTTTCAGTCAGTATGTCAAAAAAAAAAAGAGAGAAGTGGAAAACTGCAACTCCGAGAGCTTTTGCTGTTGTTTTCAAGGTATCATACTTTTGCTTAGCCTTCTGCACTACATGCCCTCCCTAACAATTTAAGTATCAGGGCCCGTTCGGGTCCCGGGTTACCCGCGGGTTAGGGGAGTTTACCCCCCTTAACCCACATCCCCCTCTCTCCCCGTGGGCCCCTCTTTATTCCTTTTTTAAAAAAAATAAATAAATCAATTTTACATCATCAATCCTATCAAAAAATAATATATTATACCATCATATCATATAAAAATTATAAATTACTCCACTTCTACTCACTTTTACAAACTTCAATACAATCACATCACAATAACTACTCACTTTTTTAAACTCCAATACAATCATATCACCCTAAACCCACTTCTAACCCACCCCCACTTTAACCCTCTATCCAAACACAAAAACACAAAAACGGGTTACCCTCTACCAGTTTAACCCACCTTAACCCGCCAAACAAACGCACCCTCAGGGTTTTTGCATGCCTTTTTGGGACACGGTTTGGCTCTGAAAAAGAAGTGATTAATTGATATGTTTGCATAACTACTTCGGATAAATAAGACTTTTGTATGGTTTTGGTTTCATATTTTATTTTGGAACTTTTTGTCATGATTTCTGGTTATGTTCTTTCGCAGTTGTGATTCCATCTTTCATTTGGAACATGTCGGTGGCATTGCAGTTTTCCTGTTTGCTCTGGAAGTATCCATCTTCTTGTCCTTTAAACCGAAAGCTATTATTTTTACTACTAGTGTAGATTCCTGAATATTGTCTCCTATCTTGGGCTCATTAGGAAAATATTGACAGGTCATCAAAGAACGGAAATTGAAAGAAATAACCTCTGGTTTCAATTTTCCCCCAACAGCCACAAATGCTTCTTTTGTCCTACGCAAGTATTACCTCTCTTTGCTGAATCACTATGAACAACTATATTTTTTCAAATCCAAAGGGTGGAATTCTCCTGCCCCTGGTTTGTACAATCCCATTACTTTTTTCTGTCACAGGCCAGCTTGGGTTTACTCGGAATCCTCACTTACCCTCAATTTTCTTCAGGTCAACTGACACCTTCTCCAAGTCAATGTACAACAACAACAACAACAAAGCCTTTTCCCACAATTAAGTAGGGTCGGCTACATGGATTTTTCGCCTCCATTCAGATCTATCTTGGGTCAATCTTGGACTTATATCCAAAAAACTAAGATCCCTTCGTATAGTCTCTTTCCAACACTTCTTGGGCCGTCCTCGCCCTCTCTTAGCCGACTCAACATCCCAACACTCGCATCTCCTAACCGGTGCATCAGTTGACCTTCTTTGCAAATGACCAAACCATCTTAAGCGGTTTTCTCGCATCTTATCCTCGATCGGAGCTACACCAACTTTCTTTCTGATTGCATCATTCCGAATCCGATCTTTACGTGTATGTCCACACATCCATCTTAGCATTTTCATTTCTGCTACAGCCATTCTCTGCACATGTCTATGGTTCACAGGCCAACATTCAGAGCCATAAAGCATAGCAGGTCTCACGGCTGCTTTGTAAAACTTTCCTTTAATTTTTAAAGGAATTTTCTTATCACAGAGAACAGCGGAGGCTCCTCTCCACTTTAGCCAGCCTGCATTTATTCTATTAGTAATATCTCCATTAATTTCCCCATCATGTTGCAAAATAGATCCCAGATATCTAAAAGAATCTCTCTTCTGAATGTTATCGTCACCAATCTTAATCTCGATTCCTTCACCATTGCTTCCATCAAAGGTGCATTCCATATATTCCGTCTTAGCCCTACTTATACGAAAACCTTTAGTCTCTAATGCATGTCTCCAAACCTCAAGCTTCTCATTTACTCCATCTCTAGTCTCGTCAATAAGCACAATATCATCAGCAAATAACATACACCAAGGTAACTCATCCTGAATGTGACTTGTCAACTCGTCCATAATCAAAGTAAAAAGAAATGGACTTAAAGCTGAACCTTGATGTAAACCAATGTTGATATCAAAATAGTCAGTCTTCCCCGTCGGGGTCCTTACACAAGATAAAGCCCTATCATACATATCCTTTATAAGATTAATGTATAGGACAGGTACTTGTCTCTTCTCCAAAACTCTCCACAGTATCTCTCGTGGGACGGAATCATAAGCCTTCTCCAAATCAATAAAGATCATATGAAGATTCTTCCTTTTAGCTCTATAAATCTCCATTGTTCTCCTCAGCAAATGGATGGCTTCAATAGTTGAGCGACCTGGCATGAATCCGAATTGATTTTCTTTTACTTGGGAAACCTGCCTCAACCTTCTTTCGATCACACGTTCCCAAATTTTCATAGTGTGACTCATCAGCTTGATACCTCTGTAATTTGAACAATTTTGAATGTCTCCTTTGTTCTTATAAAGAGGCACCACGATACTCCTCCTCCAATCTTCAGGCATTTTCTTGCTTCGCCAAATAACATTGAATAGATTCGTAAGCCAAGTCAAACCACGCTCACCTAAAACTTTCCATACTTCTACAGGGATGTCATCCGGTCCAACACCTTTCCCAGGTCTCATAACCTTCAAAGCCTCCTCTACTTCTTTTCTTTGTATTCGTCTATAGCATGCACGATTCAAGTAACTTTCACTGCTAGCTAGATCACCCAAAGTGATCTCTCTATTTCTTTCTCCAATGAAAAGTTTATGGAAATACTGCTTCCATCTAGTCTCTATATCCTTCTGAGTAACAAGCACGTGACCTTCCTCGTCCTTAATGCATCTCACTTGAGAAAGGTCTTTGGTCTTTCTTTCTCTTGCTTTGGCCAACCTGAATATATCCTTCTGGCCCTCCTTAGAGTTGAGATTTTTATACAAAACCTCATAAGCTTTTGACTTAGCTTCGCTTACAGCCTTCTTTGCTTCCTTCTTTGCTATTTTATAGTCTGTGACAGTTTCCTCTGTTCTATCCTTAGACATAGCTTTAAAGCAAGCTCTTTTAATTTTTAGCTTCTCTTGCACCCCTTCACTCCACCACCAAGCCTCCTTTTGACCCGGAGCTCCTCCTTTTGACTCGCCTAGCATCTCTTTGGCTACCTTTCGGATACAAGATGCTACTGCCTCCCACATCTCGTTTGCACTACCGCTACAATCCCAAGATAAGTCTTCTAAAACCTTCTCCCTGAAGCTTGATTGCTTCAGCGGAAGATTCCACCACCTAGTTCTAGTGATCTTAGGAACCTTCTTTTTCTTTATCAGTCCTTTTATTTGTAAATCCAAGACTAACAAGCGATGCTGGGTTGTCAAACTCTCTCCAGGGATTACTTTGCAATCTTTGCAACACAACCGATCTCTTCTCCTCAACGCAAAGTAATATATCTGTGTTCTAATTGAGCCACTCTTATAAGTAATTAAATGCTCCTCCCTCTTCTTGAAAAGAGTGTTTGCTATGAAAAGATCATATGCAGTTACAAAATCCAGAATGACTTTTCCCTCTTCGTTTCTATCCCCAAAACCATGTCCTCCATGCACACTTGCATACCCTGAAACATCTTTTCCCACATGTCCATTAAGATCTCCACCTATGCAAACCATCTCTCTCTGTGGGATTCCTTGTAAAATCTTATCCAGATCCTCCCAAAAAGCTTGTTTAGTCCTTTCATCTAAACCAATTTGCGGTGCATAAACTGAGATGATATTCAGAATTTCTTCTTCAAGCACCAACTTTAGCAAAATAATCCGATCCCCAAATCTTTGCACCTCAACCACACAATCCTTCAAATCTTTATGAACAACCACTCCAACACCGTTTCTGCCCTTATCTTTACCTGAATACCAAAGTTTAAAGCCTGTCTTCTCGATCTCCCTTGCTTTCTCTCCAACCCATTTAGTCTCTTGAAGACATAATATATGGATCTTCCTTCTTTCCATTGCATCCACTATCTCCATCAATTTTCCCGTTAAAGTACCGATATTCCAACTACCAATCCGTAACTTCCTTTGCAATCTCTTTTGGACTAACTTCTTTACTCGCATGCGTCCATTATGCGAGAACCCTTGTGAATTTTGGACTGCATCCGGGCGGTGATGCAGCGGAACTAGCTTATTTACCCGCATGCGTTCCTCATGCGAGAACCCTTGTAAATTTTGAACTACATCCAGGCTGCGATGTAGCGGCCCTTGCCAATTTTTCATTGCATTCGGGCGATGCAACGCGTCGCAAGTAGGGAACGCCCCAACGAAATCTGTATGTTTGCTTAAATCCATGTTTAAAAGATCCGAACGGTTTCGAGATAAATTCATAAATAGTGTTCTTAGAAGAACTTTAAGAACACTATTTACGAATTTATCTCTCCTGCGCTGGTTGTCGGCTACCTAACGCGCAACCCTCCTCATTTACCCGGGCTTGGGACCGGCCATGGCTGAGTTTCCAAGTCAATGTCCGAATCATAAATTGGATGAGCATACACCACTGCCTGAAGATTCTCAGAATGTTGTACATAAGCGAAGGAGAACCACAAATGACCCTTTGTCAGCTGGAGGTATCTCATTGAACTAAAAACAATACGGATGGAAATAAGAAGTGCTTCTGAGATCTTCCCGTCTTTTATTTGCCTTTTTAAACCTGAAAATATGTGGGATTGGAATCATATGACGTAGCATTTTCCTGGATTTGGATTGTTTTGACGTTTGTCGAAGTTCTCAACAGCATGAGCATCCAATATTTGAAATATCTTTATGTAGTTATGTTCAATTCTTAGAAGTAGTAATGATTGGTAGAACCTGTGTTTCTTTTGTGGCCGATCTATGCTTCATAATTCCAACTTATACATTTGCAGCACATAAACGCTGAATTTGTGTGTTTCTAGGAATTGCCAAACCTTAATACTAACTCCAACATTTGAAGGCCACTAAATTCTACCATCAAATCTACAAGCCTGGCACTCCCATAGAACATATTATTGTTTATATTGTAGTAATAAGAAACAACATGGACTTTAACCTATCACAGGGATAAAGATGCTGAGGTCGACACAACGACACTTGTATTGAAAGATAGAGATGCTTATATATGTGAAGTCCTTCAAGCTCCTATCAACCAGTCACAGGTATTTCACCTCCAATTGGTGTTCTATCTTGTTGTTCTGTCTTGTGTTTGAAGAATTTATCGTAGATCTTGGAATGGAAGAGGTTGCAAATGTAGAATACCACATCCAAGAGAAACCACGTAGCTGAACATGTCCTGCTTGTTTGTGCTCCTTGAAGGACTCCACCGAGAATAGCCCATATGTCTTCAACCTCTGCGAATTGTTTGTTTTGGTAGTCTTCAAACTCGTCCTGTTGCAGGTCCGCTACACGTCGGCAATGAAAGCAGCGTGAGTGTTTTTGTTGGCAAAATTGGACACTCAAAAGTTTGGTAGTCTTCGAACTTGGCGGCATGCGGGGAATGATTACAAGTGGACTACCATCGCATGCCTTCTTCGCGGTCGCATGGACAACGGTATCAAGAACCATTGGAAATCCATCCTGCGTCAGTGGGCGGTGCATCTGCTTCATCGGTCGGCTTCCTACATTGGTGGGTGAGGGCGTCGCCGATGAGGCATGCATAGGCGAGGCGGAGAGCGTCGGGGAGGAGGTGACGGGAGGGATCGGAAGAGGCGGAATGGGAGGGTGAGGGTGGCAAGAGGACGAGGGAGGCGGGAGTCAAAAGTGGCGAGGGCGGGGGCCTAGATGCGGAGGGATGGGAGGTTGAAGGCGATGAGGCCGGGGAGGGAGGAGAGGAGGAGGAGAGAACCAAGGGTGGCAGGGGAGGGGGCCTATAAGAGGAGGGATGGGAGAGTGAGGGTGGCGAGGTCGAGGAGGGCGGAGGGAGCTGAGGGTGGGTCTGGAGGAGGAGGGGGAGGGCGGCGGGAGGGTTTGTAGGAGGAGGGCAAGGTTGTAGGCGAGGGGACGGATGTTGAGGAGGAGACGGAGGGTGGTGGGGAGGGCCTGGGGCCCTGGAGGAGGAGGAAGGGGAAGGTGAGGGTTGCGTTAAATTATAGAATAAATACAATTAATAGATATTAGTCGTTAGATTTGGTCTGTTAAGATTAACTCAAGTGAATGGTTTTGTTAGTGGAGCCAACTAATGGAGGATCATACATGTAAGACAGAACAACTATTTAAGGTTTTGGGTGTAATTCACGATTATTGAGGGTAATATATGCAAACACAGAACTATTCAGGATTATGGTTGTAAATATCCCTTCATTTAGAACTTCAATCTGGACCATTGGACATCCTTTAATATTTTCTTGGTTTTTGCAATGGGATGCTTGAAGTTCGTAATTACACCGGTGATCCTCTTACTACAAAAATTGCATTGCACATAAACATAATCATTGCCCCTCTAAGGCTCTTCCCATTTGGACTTCCCAACACAATATGTCGCTTCGACCACCTTTTTTGTGCCTCTCTTGTTTGCTTTTTAGCATTTCTGAAAATTACTGCACATAAGAACAATTGCAAACACACACACACACACAAGTTCTTAAATAAGGTAAAATAAAAGTCCCATCAATTAGAAAAATATCAACAACTCAATAAACATGTAACTAATAACTTTGATGTTTGAATAACTATTTAATTATGTCCAACTTAAAAGTTCAAAGCATATTTAACCAAATTAACTAACACAACAATTAACAACTAACTATTCTATTGACTACAAATGACAACTAATATAAACAAGTAGCCATTGCCATCCTAACTCATACACCTCATTATAATCGACAAATAGTAACAACTAACATTGGAATAAATCTAAACTAAATTGAATAAACCTAAAAATAAAAGAATAAAAAAGAAAAAATGCATGCAGCCGATGTTGCAACTTGCAAGGTGTTATGGGGGGAGAAAGCGAATAACTTGCAGATGACTAGAGTAGAGTTAGTGTTGATGCACAAAGGAGGGGGTGCTACTCTCAGAATGCAGCGCTGACGTTGGGAGGCGAAACTGCTTGGTAGCTTGGAAGACCAGACAGTGGGGTTTCTTTTTTGTTTTTCTCCCTCCTACACAAAATGGTCAAGGTTAGATTCTTAGGGGAAGAGTGAAAACATTATTATGGTGGGCCTTGTGCAAAGCACATGACCCACTTAAACCAAGATCGCCTCGCCTATGCGCCTCAGCACGCCTCAAGATGGTACCGCTTCGCATTGCCTCAATCCCTCAAGGCACTCGCCTCGCAGAATACAATTTATTGAGGCTAAATCAGCCCACTTCACCTTGAGGCATGTGCCTCGAGCATTCGAGGTGCTTTAATACCATTTGGAGGGTTAGAAATTGAAGTTGTTGTTGATGACATACTCTCCACCGGTTCATTGAGTATGGATGTGGGCAATTCACATCATGGAGGTGGAGCAACATCAAGCCCTCTAGGTGTATATGGATCGTAGGATGAAAGATCATTTAGCATGTTCCCTAAATACTTTTATGCCCCTCTTCCTCGACGCCTCCATTTTATGGGTGTAGCTACAACTATGATTATAGGGGTCAAAACTATCAAGGTAGCCAACAAAACCTCGATCAGAATATTACTTGGCAATGTCTCCTTCTCTGCAGAGATCGTCTCTGGCTCATCACCACTAGGTTCTCGAGTTCCTTTGCAATATCGTCAGGCTCTAGTGTTTATTATCCTCACATCGTGAGACTTTCAGATGTGGATGAACATGAATACACACATGTGATGGGTTACAAGGCTGCATGTTCATGTATGACTTGGGTGAATTATCATGAATATATAGAGATGGCAATGTGCTAGGAGCGATGATAAGGAAGGGGAGATCATATGGATCTGCCTCTCAGCTCTAGGTTTTGATTGTCTTCACATGTAATAAGCTTTTATTTTGTTACATGTCATTTATTTATCAATGAGACTTTATTTAGATGTATGTCTTTAGTTGTTTTTAGAACATTTTACATGCTTTTATTTAGTTTTTATGAATGAAACATTATTTAGATGCATGTGTTTAGTTGTTTTTAGAAAATGTTACATGTTGTCATTTATTTTTGTGAATGAAAGATGTATTTTAAATGTTGTTAATTCATTATCTCATTTTCAATATTTCACAGTAGGTAGCATTAGCCAGCACTAAAATAGCGATATGGGTGATATGTGTGATATAATGTGGATGAATGTGCTAAATACACCTAATTCTTGTATATACATGTATATTTGTATGTTAGTTATTGTTTAAGTATTAGGATGATCTTAATTTGTGAAAAAAAATCATTTTTGAGTCATTTCTAATATTTCCACTGATATTGTCGATATATCCCTGATATATGCTTTTTCGGTTGACCAACACGATGTCGATATTTTGAACCTTGCTCTTTGTGCATCAACCAAAGAGACATAAAGCATCTTTTTTTATGAAATTTGGTCAGAAATGTGTGGGAGGTTGGGATTCCGTTGGTGGATTGTTTTTCCTAGCAAAATTTTGGGAAACCAATTAAGGAAGATATGATATCCAGTGGTATTGCAGTATACTATTGTAGAGCGAAAAGGGACAATGCGTTCGCAAGATATAAACTGACTTATATGCTACACAATGACATTTATTGTGGCAGATTGAGCTTACATAGAAAATACAATACTCTTATTATAGAGAGAAAATAATGAATTTTACTAATAAGAGGCCCCTGGGTTCTCTTATATAGGATAGGAACTTATTAAGAAAATTATAGGACGAAGACAAATAAATAGAAAATAAGAAAAACAATACTAAAGATGACAAATATCTCAACACTCCCCCTCAAGTTGGAGCGTAGATATCGATCAGACTCAACTTGGAAGAACATCTCTGATAAGGTCCTCTGGCTAGGGCCTTAGTAAGAACATATGTTGTCTGGTCTCCAGAGCTGACATGTGTAGTGGCAATAAGACACTTTTATATCATGTCACGAGTGTAGTGATAGTCCACCTCTATGTGCTTTGTCCTCTCATAAAAAGCTGGGTTGTTGGCAATAAAAAGTGCAGCCTGATTGTAATATTGGAGGTGCATGGGAAGAGGCACCTCTATAGTCAGGTCAGTAAGAATATATCCGACCCACATCATCTCTATGCTATCCTACGCCATGGCCATGTATTCTGACTCAGCACTCGATTTGGCAACCACAACTTGTTTCTTGCTCTTCCATGAAACTAGGGAATTCCCTATGAACATAACAAAGCCTGATGTAGACTTCCTATCCTTTGGACACATAGCATAATTTGCATCTGCACATGCTATAACTGAAAGAGATGTGCCTCTGCTGAAAAGAAGTCCCGTACCAGGTGAAGTCTTCAGTTATCTCAGAATCATATGGATTGCATTCATATGTGTCTGTCTGGGTTGCTCCATAAACTGATTCACTTTGCTCACGACAAAGGATACGTCAGGCCTAGTAATAGTACATATAGTAGCTTGCTAACAAGCTTGTGTACCTTCTCTTCTCGACCTCCTTAGTGTCATCATCATAGAGCTCCATGCTCGAGTCAATATGAGTAGTGGCATGTCTGCAATCTTCCATGTATGTCTCTGAAAGAAGATCTGTAACGTACTTCCTCTGGGTCATCACAAGACTACGCTGGTTCCTGACAAACTCTAGTCCATGGAAGTAACGTAGATGCCCAAGGTCCTTGGTCACAAACTGATGGCTAGGAAGTCATTGGCATCATGAATGCCCTGCTCGTCATCCCCTGTAACAATAATGTCATCAACATAAACAAGAATGACAACAATACCTCTCTGGGTCCTCTGCACAAACAAAGAGTGATCGTCTGTCGATAGCACGAACCCCTGTTGCTCTATCAAGACTGAGAGCTTCTGGAACCATGCTCTTGGACTCTGCTTAAGGCCATAGATAGCATTGTGTAGCCTGCAAACTTTCTGACACTGCCCCTCAGCAACAAACCCAGGTGGTTGCTGCATGTAGACCTCCTCTTGTAGATCACCATAGAGGAAGACATTCTTCACATCAAGCTGGTAAATGGGTCAATCTCGTGCCACAGCAACAGAAAGTAGAATACGCAGAGTAGAATGTCTGGCAATTGGAGAGAAAGTATCATGATAGTCCACCCCAAATGTCTGGGTGAACCCACGTGCCACAAGTCTCACCTTATAACGATCCGCACTGCCATCTGCACCGTCTTTCACAGTGAACACACATTTGCATCCTACAACGGATGCGTCAATTGGAGCAGAAACAAGACTTCACGTACCACGTGACTGTAGCGCAACCATCTCCTCCTACATGGCTAATCTCCACTGACTATCCTAAATAGCCTCCTGATATGTCCGTGGTATCTTCACGGCAGATAGTGCCAAGGTAAACCTCCTAAAGTCCTCTGACAGCCTACTCAAGGAAACTTGGGCCTGCAAGAGGATAAGTAGCACACTTTCGTTTCAGCTTGCGCGGAGCAATCAATACATCAAGATCATCTGCCAAGTCTGTGATCTGTGAATTCCCCTCTTGAGAGGGCACCTACTCATCCTGTATGGAACCGTACTGCACAAACAACTCCCAGTAGAAACAATGTGCTCATTACATACCTGAGGCGTGTTGGATGACGAGCAAGACCTGCGAGCAAGGGGAGCAAAGCGAGGTCTACGAGTAAAAGCACGTGGCAAAAACTGAGTCACGGTAGAAGGTGGAGCCACATGAGCAGGTGGTGGTGGTGGTGTAACAGTAGGAGGTGAAGGCATGTAGATCTCATCGTCAGTCAGATGGAGCCAATCTGTCATCTGTAAGAGAAAAATACATGACAGACTTAAAGAATGTGACGTCAACACTAACAAAGTACTTCTGCCTAAGTAGATCAAAGCAACGGTACCCTTTCTGGGTATGATAGTAACCAATAAAAACACACTTGACAGCTCTAAGAGATAGATAGTCACGACCAGGAGAGACATAATGAACAAATGCAACATAACCAAACACATGAGGTGTAAGGGAGAAAAGATCCTTCTCGGTAAACGCAATCGAGAAAGGAATCTTCTCTCCTAACACAGACGAGGGCATGCGGTTCACAAGATAGCATGAAGTGAGGACAACATCTCCCCATTAAGCATGAGGAGCATGACTCTGGATCAACAAGGTTCTGGTCACATCAAGTAAGTGATGGTGTTTGCACTTGGCAACACCGTTCTGCTGGGAAGTATAAGCACATGAGGTCTGATGAACAATGCCCACAGATCTAAGGAACTCAGAAAGCTGTAAAATGCATAACTCTAAAGCGTTATCATAATGAAGATATTTGACTTTTACAAAAAAAAATATTCTTTATCTCATTAATAAAATATTTGATCACAGATCCAGCCTCAGACTTATTCTTCAATAAAAAGACCTAAGAAAGTTTAGAAAAAACATCGACAGCAACTAGATAAAAACGGTATCCCTGGTGATCAGGAACACGACTTGGACCTCGGATATCTAAATGTAGGAGCTCAAATAGCTAAGAATTGCTCCGATTCTGATGGAATGGAAAAGAGGAATGGTGATGCTCCCCAAGCTGGCACGCCTCACACTGGAAAGAGGATCTCGTAGAGATCTGAGGGAGAACATGACACAGCTTCTGTAGAGGAAAGTGGCCAAAATGAAAGTGCCACAGATATGGTGAGACTGGTCCAGTAGGTATAGTAGAAACACCAGTATGAGGTGGTTGGACCAGTCTGTAAAGCCCCCGCTGCTCACGACCACATCTAATCACCCTGCCCATAAGTATGTCCTGAAACACAAGCGACGAAGGGTCAAAAATGGCAAGACAATGCATATCCTTAGTAATCTAACTAATGGAAAGTAAATTCATCTGAAAATCAGGATCATATAAAACATTCTGAAGGCGCATAGACGGCATCAAATGCACATCCCCCTATCCTGTAACTGGTAAGTGGTCGCCATTAGCAATGACAACCCATCTGCCAGGTGGTATGGTCCTGTAGGACATGAGTTGCGCTTTGTCTCCACATAGGTGGTGTGAAGCACCATAGTCTATAATCCACTCTGTCATGTCTGCATCGGTACTACCAGTTAATGCATAGGCGATACTTGCGGAGCTCGAAGAGGCTCTGGATGCGGATGCAGTATCTGTAGTGGTGGTGCCAGTAGTAGGAGTCATGATCTCTCGAATACGAGAGACAATATCATCCGGACGAGGATCAGCCTGGGAAGTTGTAGTCTCGGATGGCACAATCTGTTTAGCTACACAACCAGAAACAGGATATCCATGCTTCTGGTAGCATGTATCCTATGCATGTCCAGGCCGACGACAGTAAGTGCAAGGGCCATGCTAGCGTTCACCGCCTCTGCCACGAGGGATGTGTCCTCTGGACTGGATTGTCCCTCCTCGGCCATGAGAAGCGACCATCGCTAAAGTGGGTGGAGAAGTGGTTGTAGAAGGCATGATAATCCGACTTAGACGGCTGTAGTGGGAGGTATAGTAGTTCCAGTGAGAAGCTGGGTACGCGCAACATCATACTTTGTATCAAGTCCGGCCATGAAGACTCCAACCATCGTGGAGTTCCTATACGTTTTCTGAGTTGCAGGGATTTGGTGGGATAAGTGAACTCCGGTTTAGGATCGTCGCTCTGATACCTTGTAGAGGGAAAAAATGAATTTTATTAATGAGAGGCCCTCATGTTCTCTTGTATAGGAGAGGGAACCTATTGGACAAATTACAGGATGAAGACACAATAAATAGAAAATAAGAAAAGCAATACTGAAGATAACAAATATCTCAACACTTATGTACAAGCATGTGGTCTGCTGGACTAATGTAGGTATGCGAAGATGAGTTGTATTAAAGATATTGAATGAGGGGTAATCATGTCTGGTCCAGGTTTCCTTAACCTTTTGATAAATTTGGATGTCTGGTCCAGGTTTCCTTAACTTTTTGATAAATTTGGATGGCTACTACCTCCGGTACCCATCCTTTGCCTTAAAAAAAATACTAAGATGGTGCATGGGAACATGAGAATAGATTAGATCCCCAATAAGATTATTAAAGAAAGTTCCTGCGAAGTCTGTGTGAGTTGGTTTGAGTATCCACAGAAGAGGCCAACCAATGGCATGGTTTGAAGGCGCAATAAGACGATACAATTGCCTTATTGATGAAGTGGAGGAAGACCAAAAATCTGATGGAAAAAACTATCAATAACCCAAGTGCTTTGGGACCAAGTCTGTATATGGCACAAAACAGAACGAAATCCATGTACAAAAGGCCTGTTTTGGGTTTCGGTTTGTATTGGAAATAAGATGAATGAATGGAATCCATGCGGGAAAGGATTGGGTTAGTTTGTATTGGTAACAAGCTGTATTTCTGCAAATAACTTCTAATAAAGATAGTAGGATGCATGCCCATCTATTTTTTGTGTCCTGCAATCATCATTAGTAAGGATAACAAAATGTGAAGATTACGCTTTGCTTAAAAAATGCTAAGAGGGCTGGCAACATGAGAATGGATTTGATGACCAATAAGAATATGAAAGAAAAAATTGGTGAGAAGAGCGTATAAGATAGTTTGAGCATCCTCAGAAAAGGTGAACCGATGGCATGGTTTGGAACATGCAATAAGGTCCTTATTGGTGGGGTGGAGGAAGATCAAAGAAATGATGGAAAGAAACTGTTAAGGATGACCTCAGTGCTATGGAACCGAGACTGTTTATGACCCAAATTGGAAACAAATCCATGTAGAGAATGCTTGTTTTTTGTTTCGGTTTGTATTGGAAATATGATGAATGAATGCATATCCATGTAAGAAAGGGTTGGTTTTGGGGTTGTATTAGATACAAGATCTTTGTTTGTTATATATGCCGTATGTCTGAAATAGCTTCCAGTAAAGATAGTGGAAAGCTTGTCCATCTATGTTATTGCGTCATGCAATCTCAATGGTGAAGATAATTAAATGCAAGTCCATCTATGTTTTTGTGCCTTGCAATAATTATGTTTTACTTGCCAAGTCACTTATTCTCCTACTTTTATTACTAAAGTGCAAGAAAGAGGGATCTTACGCTATGTCATACATTCCCAATTTTGTTTTTCCTGCAAGCTTAATTCACCACATTCAGGGCTGGAAACTGCATGTTTCATATTAACTTGCTAATGAAAGTGTAAACCTAACATTTGTGGTGGTTTTTGACAAGTTTTGCAAGTTCTTGAGTTCTGACCCTTCTAAACTCACATGTGTTCCTTATCTTCTCCTTCCTGCCACCAATTACAATTTTCTTTTGTTTTTGCAGTGACTAATTACCTGGTGTTTGGTGTAATTGATGGGAAGTTTGAGTGTGGCTATCTAGTTACGATTCGAGCAGGTGAGATGGTAATGCAAGGCATTGTCTACCATGTTCAGGATGATATTGCGTCTCACTTGCCACCCGCCACTGGAAACACGACCAGTGGGGGGAGACGACGCAGGCGCAGGAGAAAGCTTAGCAAGTTAGATCCAACGCATCCGAAACCAAACAGGAGCGGGTACAATTTTTTCTTCGCTGAGCAGCATGCACGGTTGAAACAGATTCACAGCGGGAAGGACCGAGAAATCAGTAAAATGATTGGTGATCTCTGGAACAAACTAACAGAAGCCGAGAAGGCTGTGAGTTTGCAAAAACTAAATGCAAGTTGAAACTTACCTTCTGTGTCATACACTTATAATTGCCATTTCATTTAAACCTTCAGGTTTATCAGGAGATCGGCCTGAAGGATAAGGAAAGATACAAGAGTGAGATGGCAGTATACCGTGAAAGACAGAAAATGGGTCCACTAGTTATCAGCGATGCTGTTCCAATCCAGCAAAGAGAGGCTGCAGAGGAAGTTCCACTGCCAAACATGGATCAAAAAGTTAGTGTGGACGATGGTGATTCACTTTCATGTTCGGATTCAGATGGCAGTTCCACTGAAAGTGACTCGGACGTGGAGGAGTCTCCAGAAACTGGAGGAACTGCAGATTATACCACTATAGCTGATGATTCCCCGAACGAAGCCAAAGAGTATGAGCTGCACATAAGGGATTCCACTGGAAAGGAGAATGAATCCACCATAGCAGGTCCCAGTGAAGAACCAGGGATTGAAAAGCAAGAATCATCCAAGGAGTGAGAATCCCAATTTTTTTTGCAGAATGGATCTTCATGTCTCGGGAAGTATTAATGATTTCTTTGCTGCATTATTGGTAGAATTTATTCTTTCTTTTCTAACAGTTGGTTCACTGG
Source organism: Ottelia alismoides (assembly GCA_037367405.1). Lineage (NCBI taxonomy): Eukaryota > Viridiplantae > Streptophyta > Magnoliopsida > Alismatales > Hydrocharitaceae > Ottelia > Ottelia alismoides. The sequence goes on from JAZKJV010011634.1 coordinate 28,483, forward strand.
CTTCAGAAGAGCATTCTAAAACTGTCTCAGATAGCATAGTTTAGAAAGCACTGAAGATATCTCACTTTTGTTATAGTTTACAAACCACAGAAGATATCTTTCACTTACTCCCTTTTCTTTTTTCCTATTGGATTGTCATCAACCATATTGGTTGTAATTTTGAAAAATTAATCCAAGAATCAGGTATTATTTGATGTTTGCTCTGAACTGCGTGTTTAGTCACCGAGCTTAGAATGCTGGTTGTATGAGTATGTATAACACTATTTTTTTAAAAAAAATGTTGGAACTTGATCCGGGCTGTGTTTAGAATGTAGATTCTAGATTAGATGAGGAACTCCTGCAAGGGATTGCAGATATGAAAATTTTCACCTACTTCCGAGTTCAAATGTTCTCCAACGAAGAGGAGTTTTACATGGACGCCCCTCAGCATATTATGTAAATAGCACACACTCCGCCATTTATGGGTATGCCATATAGAGGAGTGATCCTCTGAGAGTAAAAAGCTGTGAGAGCATGAGAGCAATGATTCTGGACTACTAGATTATGTCATCTCTCCTAGTTGAATCTAATGGTCCATAATCACTGCTCGCATGCTCTCACAGATTTTGACTCTCATAGGATCAGCCCTCTGCCATATAAATGATGTGCCTTGTACACATATACTCTTTAACGTATAATATAAATGGACCAATGCTTGAGTCAACAAACATAAGTTTGGCTATGAAGTAATTATTTTGGGATATTTTTGGTAAACGAAATAAGGGGAGGATAGTAGTGACTAGTGGGAGTATGTCTAGGATGAGCATTGGGTTAGACCAGCTCATGAGCCGGACCCATGAGCTCGACTTAAACCCAAGCCCAATTTATATCGAGTCAGACTCGACTAAGAATTTGGCCCATTAAATAAATGTCGGGCTTGGGCTGATCCTGGCTCAACATGTAGGCCCATTGGCATGCCTCGATAAGGGTCCAATAAGATACCTTTATAATAATCCATAATCCCAAATTATAATATTGCAGTTCTTTGATATTCCCATCAACCTCCACTTCTTACATGCACGTAATTGTCCACTCTCTTCTCTTTCAACAAACACATGGTTGAGTTTTTCTCCACATCGTCATCGTAATATCACTTCTTTCATTGTTCCTCGTATGTTTGTCTCATATAATACACCCTATTTTGTCTGTGATAGTTAGTTTTGAATTGATGTTTTCTATACCAATAATCCTCATAACGTCTATTTAGTTTCATTGTTCCAACACTAGTGTAGGAACTTGTAATTACTCATATTCCTCATCCATGCCCCACAAAATTTTTGGATGGACCGACCCGAAATCGACCCCATATTAATTCGAGTGGGTCAGGTCGTGGGCCAACTAGGAGGAGAAAATTCAGTTCATAGCCCCAGAACCCGTTAATTTTAATGGACATTGGGTTGGGTTACCTTGGACCCAAAAGGGTTACATCCGATGCTCGTTCCTAGATATGTCTCTTTGGGAGACTAAGATGATTAACGAGGACTTTTATAGTTATTATGAGATAAGTGACTCTTATTCCTCTAGTTGTGTTTATATAGTCTTGTGAAGATGTAAAATATCAGTGCATTACAATGCATATCGACATATTTTTGCTCGATGACAACATATATAATGCATAAGCAGAATCTATGCAGCCGACTCAAATACACAACCGGATAATCATGAATTCAAGTACTAAAGGAAATCGATCGAGCAAAACATATCTATCCAGCATCCATGGTTCTCCATTCAATATGCATTCAACTTTATGAAGCATGAGTAAGAAGGTTTGATGACCTTGGATTCGTAGCGATGGTAGTTGCTCCTCATGGCATTGCCGATGCCACCATTAATATGTGAAGAAGAAGATGTTGGAGTGGCTACTCTACACGCAAAATAGATGGAAATTTTTGACAATGTCCGACGACTGATATAGGAGGTGGTTGAGCACAAAGATGAGTGGGCAAGAGAGATAGACATCATGGGGGTTGGTTGGTAGTTGGCACGAGGAGAGGGTATACGTGGTGTGTCAGGTGGATAATGGGAGAAGGTGATGCGATGTCGTGAAGAATGCGATCGCATCAAAGGTGTGGTAAAAAGGAGATGGTTGGAGGTGGAGAAATGTGTTTCCACCAAAGAAATCCAAACGAAGAAAATAAAGAAAAATAAAAATATTTTCAAATTTAGGAAGATTTAAGCAAAAATTTATAGCATAAAATCCTCTACATTTTCTATGAAGAGATCAAAGCCCAATTCGATCTATTGAGAGAGAGAATTTATTTTATCCAAATGCAAGTATGATATGCTTGTATTTGAACATTTTTATTTTTATTTTTATTTTTTGTATAAGTTTTATATTTTTCTAGATTATGGTTAGTTGTTTATAGTTATGGAATATCTATAAACTTATGTTCATTAATTTATATCCTTTTTTGATTAATTTTATGTTATTTGTTATATAACAACTATACAAAGGTATTTAAAATATATACACATGTTTTATTTAGTATCGACCGATAATTGTCAGAATCATCTAGATCCTTGGATCCAACCCCCATTTTCTTCACATATAAACTTTTTTCACCCTAGAAGTGCACCCTAATATAATATATTTTTCAAGTTCAACTCAAAGATGAGTATGGTCTAGTAGGGGCTCATATGCCTAGAAAAATCAGCTTTTAGTGTATGCATTTTCAGAATCAGGGTTTATGATTTTGTAATAAAAGTGTATCTTAGTATTTTTGACTTATTTTTGTATTCTTCGTATTCTATTGAACTAATCCAATTGGAATCAACTCGTTTGAAGTTAGTATGTGCCTTGTAGAAAATCAAATTTCCTATTCGTGCAAACATTGTATGGTCTTTGATGAAAGTACAAGTGAAAGTCCTTTTGATTATTTTCTTAGTTTTTATCCTTTGAGATTTTTTATACAGTAATGATAAGAGTCCCTAGCTAACTCGGGTTAAGAATCAATTAAAGTATCATTGTGCCCGAATTAACCAACCTGATACTGAGAAAATATTATTCGACCACAAAATAAATCAAACAAATAAAGCAAGTGGTCTAAACTACTTTGTTAACCTGGTATAGCAATCAGGGGCGAACATAAGGAACACAATTAAACCTATGTAGTCAAATCAAGAGATTCAATGGATTTTTATCTTTCTTCTATAATTTTTAGTGGTTTTTTATTTTGCAAATTTTTAATTTTCAAAATTAGAGCAAATAAAGACAATGAATAAATGACTCACACACTCTTTTTTATATTTTTGAAATATAGTAAAAATAACCAGAAATTCAAGAAAAATTGTTTTTATGTTTTTGACAATTTTTTTACTATTTTTATTGATTTTTTCAAATTAAAAATACAAAATATGCTCCAAACTTCTGGAAACCAATTTTACGAAAGACCAGATTTAAATATCTACAAATTGAAATCAAGAACACAATTTTTAGATTTTAAAATATTTTATATTGTTTTTATAGTGTTTTTAGAGTTTTGTAAATTTTAGGGTTTATAAAAGAAAATAAGATGAAAATAGAATAGTAAATCAAACAAATCAAAATAAAGCTTACTTATTTTTTAGAATTTTTAAAGTATTTTTCAAATTTTTATGAATTTTCAAAGGCAAACAAGGAAATTTTGAATTGTTTTTGAATTTTTAATAATAGCAAATAAAATTAAAATAATAAACAAAAATCACATCTTAAAGAAAACAATAGCATGCACTACATGTAATTTTTATGCAATTTTTGAGTTCAATTTGCTATTTATTGTAGCCAATATAAACACACATAAAAGTGCTAGAAAAGCAATGACCTATGTACAAATACTTTAAGTTATGGGGCCAAACAATAACATGTAAAAAAAATTCTATGGGCCAAAGTGCAATTAATCCAGTAGAAATGTGCGACACACGTGATTCAAATTCATATGGGCATAACTACAAATACTCAAAAACTTCTTCTATTTCATTAACACATAAAATCACAAGGGAAAAATGCAATTATCCCAAAAAGCACGTGTACATGCATATGGCTACAGTTCGACTGGACTAAAATGCAATTATCAAAACTCTGAGGTCCTTACTGCAAATGTTCAAAACTAATTTTTACATTTATTATACTAAAATGGAATAAAAGAAATGATATGTAAAAGGAGCAATATACCTAGGGTCTCGTGCGACGCACGTGGGTCGGCACACGTGGCTCTGATGTGATGTTTGGGTCTTATCGGACGGTGCAAAGGGAAGACGGTGACGTTCGGCTCTGATATGCGCTGGAAAGATCTGACGGTGCCTTGATCTCGCGCTAACAACAGACAGGAGCAATCCACTTATGATGAACAGTTTGGATCAGAGGATACCCCTTTGACGATGAGCAGTGCTGAAGAGATCCTCAGATGGATCGAATGGTCCGGGCGCTTCGAGAGTGAATGGCAGAGATTAGACCTGGGAGGAGACCGGATCCAACGGTTGGGAGATCATATGGATGAGCTGGAGAAGAACTCTCCTCCAGCGAGCTTCGATCGATAAATGTACGCGGCTCAGGCCTTCCCTGGAGTTGCTCTAATGGGCCAAAGATCATTGTTAGCGGTCCGCAACAATGGAGGCTCTCAGAAGGTCCAAGACCAAGAAAAAGGTCATGGAGAGGCACAACGACCTAGAGCGTCCTGGAGCGTGTTCCTCTCTTCAATCAAACCTCCAGATGAGGTCCTTTGCTCCGTTTTCTGCACAAGAAATATGCTGGGTCGAGGGCAAAGTACCTCGACCCGCTAAACAACTGAAATAGGTGGTGGTGCGTCGCTATGTGGGCCTTCGGTGAATCGGAGGAGATGGAGGCCCGGTGACTCGACTCCGGTGGAGTCGAGGCAAATGGATGGGTAGAGAAGGTGGAGAGAGGCCTGGTGAAGGTGGACGGAAACTCGAAACAATGAAAAGGAGCTCCGATCGAGGTGACCAGAGCTGGAGAGGGTGGTCTGCTACAAACCTAAAAGAAACTAATAAGTTTATAGAATATCTATAAACTTATGTTCATTAATTTATATTCTTTTTTGAATGATTTTATGTTATTTTTCATATAACATATATACAAAGGTATTTAAAATATATACACATGTTTTATTTAGTATTGTCGATAATTGTCAAAATCATCTAGGTCCTTGGATCCAACCCTCATTTTCTTCACATATAAACTTTCTTCACCTTAGAAGTACACCCTAATATAATATATTTTTCAAGTTCAACTCAAAGGTGAGTATGGTCCAGTAGGAGCTCATATGCTTGGGAAAATCAGCTTTCAGTATATGCATTTTTAGAATCAAGGTTTGTGATTTTTTGTAATAAAAGTGTATCTTAGTATTTGACTTATTTTTGTATTCTTTTTTAACTAATCCAATTGGAATCAAATCATTTGAAGTTAGTATGTGTCACGACCCATCCCGCTAGCCAAGACGAGCGCAACATTTAAAACTATCCGGTCATCTTAATCATAATTAGCATGTCCATAAAAAAATTTCGACAGCAATTCCTCTATATTATGGACTCCCAAACGCTACCCTGTACCTGAAACAAATCTTATAAATTTTTTTTTGCATAAAATTCTCCTTTAACAATTAACCACCACAACCATCCAAACTATAATCCACATTCGCAGTACCAAACACATACATTGTTTCTTATGTACAACCATCATCTACTATTATAAGTCCAGATACAACTGTTCTTTTTACTTCACAAAACATCATGTCTTTCTGGATACTAACTATTTACCTGTAGTACAAAAATGTGCTGCAATGTCACAAGAATGGAGTGAATGTCCCAACACTATCTGCCAAAAACTTAATATACTCCCTCGCCTCTTCTACGGTTCCTCAGGTGTGTCTGTAAATAATATTAAATAATAGAGGGTTGAGTCTAAACTCAAGATGAGCTTAGACCCAGCGAGTGGGTCTCAAGCACTTAGTAAGAAAATATATTGACTATTTAAAAATAATTGTGCTGGCTAGTTGGAATAAACTGTAATGCTATAATAGAGCAATTTCATCAAAAAAATGAAGCTTTGCAAAATAATGATGTTGTACAGAAATTGAAATATCAAACTGACAACTGAAATAAATTTACTATCTGGGCGATGAAAATCTTTGTAAAAAATGAAATTTTCTATATTTCGACTGCGATAACAACACCACTGTGGCTAACATACTACGTCCATGAACACTGAAACAGACTAAGTCATACGCGTAGACAGCCCCAAAGGCTAAAGAACACTCTGCATACGGCCCAAAGCCTATGTGTATACAAAATGCGGACCCAAAGTCCTCTGAATCATATCTGACGGATGCCATATCTGATGGCGTGTTTCAGGGTCATATCTGATGACGTCACCATATCTGATGGCTAGTTCATGACCATGTCTGAGAGCTACTGCGGTGGTCATTATTTCTGATATACTTTCTGACCCATGGTAATATAAATGTAAACTGAGAAATTTATGATATGAAAATCAGGTTGCCATACTAACTTATCCGTAATGTCTGAAAACTTCTATGGTACTGAAACAACATAATTGAAACTGAACCATAAAACTAAGCTTTTCTACCATACATTAAGCTTGCGTAGAAAACCAACTTCATTAAACTGCAATTATCTTGGACAAAAACTAGCTTATTAGATTATCCAAATAAACTATACATGTACATAGCATAATCAAAAGACATCACAAACTGTAATATTGCAATGTATCTGTGAAAATAGGGGTCATATCTTAAAATAGGCTTGAAACCACTCACCTGAGAGTTTGCATGTGAAAATCTAATCTCTATAGTCAAGTTGTCACCACGCTCTCCCTAGTAACGGATCCCAAGAATTTAACATTTTCTTCACATCATTCTGTTTAAGGCATAATTCTATGGTCAATACATTAGAGTGGCATTGACATCTCATATTATACTTACAGACAACACCTTCCTTAGAAACTATGCATACTTAGTATTATTTTTGTTAATTTTCTTCTATGGACAACATGCCACATACGAATCAATTAGAGTACATATACCTACTGGTGGCTAAAATTTACATTTTTTTTACTTCTTTGAGTAAAGATTTGAATGGTACATAACCTTTCTCTACACATTCATATAAACCCTCCAATATTATATCATCTAAAACATTCCAACATCTACTGAATATATTTTTCTTCAGAAATTCAATTATTGGCCTTAAGTGAGTTGACTTAAACCTTTTTAATTGACATAAAGAAAAACAAAAATCCAGTGGGGGGGGGGGGAACTTGATAATCATATATAGATATGGCAAACAAAGTACAGTGATATGCTTCCTCCATTTCTTTATTTTTCTTTTTAGTAATATACGGTGGCTATTAGCTTTTGAACTTTGTACCTTCTTATGAGTTTCAAATCAAGTGCAGTATTACTCTTTTATATCCAAATAGCATCAGTTGATACCTTTTACCTACATACTACAGAATCCATAAAATTTAAGCAACTAGAATTTATCCCATCTTGACGTATTATATTAGATAGAATGAATGATAAGGAGAGATTACTCGGCCCCTGATTAATAATATGAAACAGAACCATAAAATTTTAGCAGGTAACAAACCTGGAATGTAAGCGAAGAAACCCCAGTCTGCTACGAGGGGATACGACTCTCTTCGAATCTACAGCTGTTGATTCCTTGCTATACTATACTTGCATTATTTTTCTGTATGTATATATATTTTCCTCCTGCGATAGAAATACCCTCACCGACCTTTACCTTGCATCTCAATGCTAACATATGTATATACACGTGGTCACTTCCGGATATTTTTTTTTCGTAGGCATTATCCACCTTAGCCTTTCCCTCCTTACTTGCTAAAATCTTATTCGTAATTTCAACCTATTAGCACTCCATCTATAGCCACACAATTAACGATTACCATTATTCCTATATAGATTTATATATTATTTCTATAGACTTAAAGTTAGATATTTGCATTAATCTTATCATGCTAATTATAAATTGTCCTATCACATAGCCAACATCTCCTACTATCTCATGTTTTTACTATTCACCCCAATAATGTGTTTACGTACTTGGCATTAGTCTTTGAATAGTTAAACCAAATCCTATATCATTCTATATTTATATACATATTCTAAAATAAATATAATAACAATATGTTTGTATCCGATGATCGGCATCCTTGCATCTTTATAGGTTCAATAATAATAATAATAATAATAATGCATCCGAATGTTACAACTCTTCCCTACTTAAAATAAATTTCGTCCTCGAAATTTACATACCTCAGTCAGCTTGCGAACAATTCTGGGTATTGAGATCGCATTTCCTCTTCTCTTTCCCACGTGGCTTCTTCTATTGCATGACTTCTCCAAAGGACTTTTACAAGTGGTATTCTTTTTGTTCGAAGCTCTTGGACTTTATAATCTAAAATTTGTACTGGAATCTCTTTGTAAGAAAGGTCCTCCTTCAGTTGAATTTCTTGCGGTTTTATAACATGTGATGGGTCTGGAATATATTTCCGAAGGGTAGAAACATGAAAAACATTATGTATCCTGGCTAACTCTGACGGAAGTCGAAGGCGATATGCTACATTACCAATTCTTTCTGTAACTTGATACGGACCAATGTATCGTGGGCTTAGTTTTCCTTTCTTTCCAAATCTGATTATACCCTTCCAAGGGGATACTCGTAAAAATACTTGATCACCTACTTGAAATTCTAGATCTCTTCTTCTCTTATCCGCATAACTTTTCTGTCTATCTTGTGCGGCCTTCAAGTTTCTCTTAATTTCTCCGACTTTTTCCACTGTCATTTGTACTAATTCAGGTTGGACCAACTTACGCTCTCCTACTTCATTCCAACAAATAGGAGTTCTGCATGCTCGACCATACAGGGCTTCATATGGTGCCATCCCAATACTCGCCTGATAGCTATTATTATAAGCAAACTCCATAAGTGATAAATGTTCATCCCAACTATCCTTAAAACTTAATGCACAAGCTCTAAGCATATCTTCCAAAGTTTGAATAGTCCGCTCAGATTGTCCATCGGTTTGTGGATGAAAAGCAGTACTAAATGCTAATTTTGTACCCATTGCTTTGTGTAAACTAGGCCAAAATCTAGAGGTAAAACGAGGATCTCTATCAGACACGATTGAAATTGGCGCTCCATGTAACCGTACTATTTCATCCACAAAAATCTTACCCAAACGGTCCAATGTATAAGACATATTGACAGCTATGAAATGAGAGGATTTGGTCAATCTATCAACAATTAGCCAGATTGAATCATGACCTCGACGAGTCCTGGGTAATCCAGTAACGAAATCCATGGTAATATGTTCCCACTTCCACTCTGGTATCGGGAGAGGTTGCAATGTACCAGCTGGTCGCATGTGTTCTGGTTTAGTTTGTTGGCAAATCAGGCATCTAGATACATATTCTGCAATTTCTCGTTTCATTCCCGACCACCAATAGCATGGTTTCAATGTTCTATACATCTTCGTGCTTCCTGGGTGCATTGCGTACATAGAGTTGTGTGCTTCCTCAAGAATTTCTGTTCTAAGTTCTGCAAGTTGTGGAACACATAGTCTTTGCTTGAAAAATAGTACTCCATGCTCATTTATCGTGAAATCAGGATTTTCTCCCTTCTTCACTTTCCCTCGTATTCTTTTAATTTCTAGATCAGATCCTTGAGCCTCTCGTATTTTATCATATAATAAAGGCCTAACCTGTAGCGTAGCTAACAAAACCTCAGAATCATGTACTGTCAGGTTTGCACGTAGTCCCCTTAACTGAGTCAATAATGGGTGTCGGTCAGTCTTTATATATGTCAGTCTCCCACTAGACTTCCGACTAAGAGCATCTGCTACTACATTTGCTTTTCCAGGGTGATACTCAATGGTACAGTCATAATCTTTTATCAGTTCCAACCATCTTCTCTGTCTAAGATTCAATTCTTTCTGAGAGAATATATATTTCAAGCTCTTATGGTCGGTAAAAATCTGACATGTTTCCCCATATAAATAGTGCCTCCAAATTTTCAAAGCAAATACTACTGCAGCTAATTCCAGATCATGTGTGGGGTAATTTAACTCATGTGACTTAAGTTGTCTAGAAGCATATGCAATCACCTTCCCATTCTGCATTAAAACACATCCCAAACCTTGTCGTGATGCATCGCTATAAATTACAAATCCACCATTTCCAGATGGAAGACTAAGAATGGGAGCTGAGGTCAGATGATTCTTCAGTTCCTGAAAGCTCTCTTCACACTCATTATTCCAGACAAACTTCACTTCTTTCCTGGTCAATCTTGTTAATGGTGCCGCAATTCGTGAAAAATTTTCAACAAAACTTCTATAATATCCCGCTAAACCAAGAAAACTTCGAATTTCTGACACGCTTGTGGGTTGTCTCCAGTTCAGAACTGCCTCTATTTTACTTGGATCAACAGATATACCTTCCGCCGAGATAACATGCCCTAGAAATGCAACCTTCTTCAACCAAAACTCACATTTATCAAATTTTGCAAATAACTGATGGTCCTTCAGGGTTTGTAATACAATTCTCAAATGATCTTTATGCTCTTCCTCTGACTTCGAGTATATCAAGATATCATCAATAAATACGATTACAAATTTTTCCAGAAAAGGACAGAATACTCGATTCATCAAATCCATAAAGGCAGCAGGGGCATTTGTCAACCCAAAAGGCATTACTAAGAATTCATAATGTCCGTACCGAGTCCGAAAAGCTGTTTTAGGGACATCTTCTGCTTTAATCTTCAATTGATGATAGCCTGATCGTAGGTCTATCTTCGAGAATACAGAAGCCCCTTGCAATTGATCAAATAAATCATCTATCCGAGGAAGAGGATAATTATTGCGCACGGTCACTCGATTCAATCTTCGATAATCAATACAAAGTCTCAAAGAACCGTCTTTCTTTTTGACAAAAAGAACAGGAGCCCCCCATGGAGAAATACTAGACTGGATAAATCCCTTATCCGTTAACTCTTGCAATTGGATCTTAAGTTTCCTGAGTTCAGCTGGAGCCATTCTATAAGGAGTCAAGGCAATTGGCGCAGTACCGGGTACTAAATCAATGGTGAATTCAATTTCTCTATCTGGCGGAAGTCCCGGTAGTTCATCAGGAAATACTTCAGGAAATTCTTTCACTATAGGGATATTTTCTAAGCATATGGTTTCGGCTTTTGTATTGTATACTAGGGCAACAAAAGATGAATATCCCTTCCTGAGTAATTTATGTGTCACTATGCTAGAAATAATACGGGTAGGATATATACTCCTTTCTCCATAGAATACAAACTCTGTCTCGCCTGGCATTCGAAAAATAACTTGCTTCTTAAAGCAATCTAGTAAGGCATGGTATGATGTCAAACAGTCCATCCCTATAATGGCATCAAATTCTTTAATTTCCATAGGGATCAGATTCACGATAACTCTACCTCCTCCTATCTCTATTAAATAGTCTCTAAAAACATTCCAAACAATTTCCGGCTCTCCCTTAGGCAAAGAGATCGATAAGGCATGATCAAGTGTACCCATTTCCTTATCCGCAAATACAGAGAATCTTCGAGAAATAAATGAATGACTGGCACCAGAATCAATAAGAGTATGGGCATTTTTGCCAAAAATAACAGTGGTACCTGACACCACATCCTCAGCAGAGATGGCTTCTTGAAGCGTCATTGCAAAGACTTTCCCTTGATTTTGTGCATTTTTATTGCCTTTCCTTGGGATATCATTTCTCTTTTCTTCTCTCTTTAGATGGGGTTCTTGAGTTAAGGCATTAGCGTGGATATTCTGTTGAGCCGGTCTCCTTGCATTTCCCCAGTTTGATATAAGATTTGGGCAATTTCGACGTACATGTCCTGTCTGTCCACAATTATAACAGCCCGACGATCCACTGCGACATTCTCCCGGGTGACGCTTACCACATATATTACACTGCGGGTTAGAAAATCCCTACAACAACAACAACAACAAAGCCTTTTCCCACAATTAAGTAGGGTCGGCTACATGGATTCTTCGCCTCCATTCAGATCTATCTTGGGTCAATCTCGGACTTATATCCAGCAAACTAAGATCCCTTCGTATAGTCTCTTTCCAACACTTCTTGGGCCGTCCTCGCCCTCTCTTAGCCGGCTCAACATCCCAACACTCGCATCTCCTAACCGGTGCATCAGTTGACCTTCTTTGCAAATGACCAAACCATCTTAAGCGGTTTTCCCGCATCTTATCCTCGATCGGAGCTACACCAACTTTCTTTCTGATTGCATCATTCCGAATCCGGTCTTTACGTGTATGTCCACACATCCATCTTAGCATTTTCATTTCTGCTACAACCATTCTCTGCACATGTCTATGGTTCACAGGCCAACATTCAGAACCATAAAGCATAGCAGGTCTCACGGCTGCTTTGTAAAACTTTCCTTTAATTTTTAAAGGCATTTTCTTATCACAGAGAACGGCGGAGGCTCCTCTCCACTTTAGCCAGCCTGCATTTATTCTATTAGTAACATCTCCATCAATTTCTCCATCATGTTGCAAAATAGATCCCAGATATCTAAAGGAATCTCTCTTCTGGATGTTATCGTCACCAATCTTCACCTCGATTCCTTCACCATTGCTTCCATCAAAGGTGCATTCCATATATTCCGTCTTAGCCCTACTGATACGAAAACCTTTAGTCTCCAATGCATGTCTCCAAACCTCAAGCTTCTCATTTACTCCATCTATAGTCTCATCAATCAACACAATATCACCCATTTGAAAATCCCTGATTTCTAAAATTATCCTGAGCGATTCCACCCATTTGATTTCCTCTGTATTTTTGAGCAGATAAATTGTATTGCCTTGGATTTTCAAAATTTCTTCTAACTTTGTTCTCGGGTCCTCTCGATGGTGGTCTTTCCCCAAATCTTTTCCTATTGTGATCATTACACCTTTGTCTTTCCCGCATCACGCACTCAGCTCTACGTGCAGCTTCCACTAATTTACCATACTCGGTAAATCCATTGGCTGAGATCATTGACTTAATATCTATATGAAGTCCATCCTCGAAACGTCGGCATTTATCTTCTTCGGTTTTCACTAAAGAGGCCGCAAACTTTAATAATTCCGTAAAGCGCTTCTCATATTCATCAACAGAAAAACTCCCCAGAGTAAGAAATAAGAATTCTTTGCATCGATCTTCTTGATATACTCTCGAATAATATTTTTCATTGAATTCTTTTTCAAATATCTGCCAAGTAATCTCAGATGGATTGGTGTACTTCATCTTCACTGATTTCCACCAGTCATCAGCATTTTCTTTTAACAGAAATATTGCATATCTCAACTTTTGTGCTTCAGTACACTCCATCAATTCAAATATCTTCTCTATGTGTTCAAACCGGTCTCTTGCTACCTTCGGATCCGTCGTGCCCACAAAATCTTTTGCACCTAATTTCCGAACATGCTCAAATGGCAGTTGATGTTCGAATTCGTGCGGTCTCACGGATCGAGCAGCCATGCTTCCCAATGTCTGTGCTATTAATGCCAAAAGTTTCTTGCATATTGTTATTATTACTCCCATCATGTGCATCACTTGGTCCTTGTGAGGTCTGAGAAGGTTGCTCAGCTGCCATTGTGTCCTACATAAATAAAATATCTTAATTAGCTCTTCCAAAATTATAAATCCTCAAATCTCATGGAAAAATATAGATAAATCCTCAATAACAAGAATATCATTATTTCCAATATCATTTTCACTTTATATCGAAATCCAATACATAAATCATAACCACCAATGTATTCATATATCAACCTCGAATATTAGTTTTGATCAAATTTCGTAAATCATTGCTCTGATACCATCAAGATGTCACGACCCATCCCGCTAGCCAAGACGAGCGCAACATTTAAAACTATCCGGTCATCTTAATCATAATTAGCATGTCCATAAAAAAATTTCGACAGCAATTCCTCTATATTATGGACTCCCAAACGCTACCCTGTACCTGAAACAAATCTTATAAATTTTTTTTTTGCATAAAATTCTCCTTTAACAATTAACCACCACAACCATCCAAACTATAATCCACATTCGCAGTACCAAACACATACATTGTTTCTTATGTACAACCATCATCTACTATTATAAGTCCAGATACAACTGTTCTTTTTACTTCACAAAACATCATGTCTTTCTGGATACTAACTATTTACCTGTAGTACAAAAATGTGCTGCAATGTCACAAGAATGGAGTGAATGTCCCAACACTATCTGCCAAAAACTTAATATACTCCCTCGCCTCTTCTACGGTTCCTCAGGTGTGTCTGTAAATAATATTAAATAATAGAGGGTTGAGTCTAAACTCAAGATGAGCTTAGACCCAACGAGTGGGTCTCAAGCACTTAGTAAGAAAATATATTGACTATTTAAAAATAATTGTGCTGGCTAGTTGGAATAAACTGTAATGCTATAATAGAGCAATTTCATCAAAAAAAATGAAGCTTTGCAAAATAATGATGTTGTACAGAAATTGAAATATCAAACTGACAACTGAAATAAATTTACTATCTGGGCGATGAAAATCTTTGTAAAAAATGAAATTTTCTATATTTCGACTGCGATAACAACACCACTGTGGCTAACATACTACGTCCATGAACACTGAAACAGACTAAGTCATACGCGTAGACAGCCCCAAAGGCTAAAGAACACTCTGCATACGGCCCAAAGCCTATGTGTATACAAAATGCGGACCCAAAGTCCTCTGAATCATATCTGACGGATGCCATATCTGATGGCGTGTTTCAGGGTCATATCTGATGACGTCACCATATCTGATGGCTAGTTCATGACCATGTCTGAGAGCTACTGCGGTGTTCATTATTTCTGATATACTTTCTGACCCATGGTAATATAAATGTAAACTGAGAAATTTATGATATGAAAATCAGGTTGCCATACTAACTTATCCGTAATGTCTGAAAACTTCTATGGTACTGAAACAACATAATTGAAACTGAACCATAAAACTAAGCTTTTCTACCATACATTAAGCTTGCGTAGAAAACCAACTTCATTAAACTGCAATTATCTTGGACAAAAACTAGCTTATTAGATTATCCAAATAAACTATACATGTACATAGCATAATCAAAAGACATCACAAACTGTAATATTGCAATGTATCTGTGAAAATAGGGGTCATATCTTAAAATAGGCTTGAAACCACTCACCTGAGAGTTTGCATGTGAAAATCTAATCTCTATAGTCAAGTTGTCACCACGCTCCCCCTAGTAACGGATCCCAAGAATTTAACATTTTCTTCACATCATTCTGTTTAAGGCATAATTCTATGGTCAATACATTAGAGTGGCATTGACATCTCATATTATACTTACAGACAACACCTCCCTTAGAAACTATGCATACTTAGTATTATTTTTGTTAATTTTCTTCTATGGACAACATGCCACATACGAATCAATTAGAGTACATATACCTACTGGTGGCTAAAATTTACATTTTTTTTACTTCTTTGAGTAAAGATTTGAATGGTACATAACCTTTCTCTACACATTCATATAAACCCTCCAATATTATATCATCTAAAACATTCCAACATCTACTGAATATATTTTTCTTCAGAAATTCAATTATTGACCTTAAGTGAGTTGACTTAAACCTTTTTAATTGACATAAAGAAAAACAAAAATCCAGTGGGGGGGGGGGGAACTTGATAATCATATATAGATATGGCAAACAAAGTACAGTGATATGCTTCCTCCATTTCTTTATTTTTCTTTTTAGTAATATACGATGGCTATTAGCTTTTGAACTTTGTACCTTCTTATGAGTTTCAAATCAAGTGCAGTATTACTCTTTTATATCCAAATAGCATCAGTTGATACCTTTTACCTACATACTACAGAATCCATAAAATTTAAGCAACTAGAATTTATCCCATCTTGACGTATTATATTAGATAGAATGAATGATAAGGAGAGATTACTCGGCCCCTGATTAATAATATGAAACAGAACCATAAAATTTTAGCAGGTAACAAACCTGGAATGCAAGCGAAGAAACCCCAGTCTGCTACGAGGGGATACGACTCTCTTCGAATCTACAGCTGTTGATTCCTTGCTATACTATACTTGCATTATTTTTCTGTATGTATATATATTTTCCTCCTGCGATAGAAATACCCTCACCGACCTTTACCTTGCATCTCAATGCTAACACATGTATATACACGTGGTCACTTCCGGATATTTTTTTTTGGGATTTTATCACTTGTGCCCCTCCGCGATGTTGCAATATCAGTTATGCCCCTATCTTTTTGGTAATATCAGTTGTGCCCCTCAAAACTTGCTATTTTATCACTTGTGCCCCTCGGGTTAGTGACCGTCCATCTACAGTGCAAACGGACGTTAACTTTGAGGACATAAGCGGAATTATTTTTTTTAAAAGGTTATATGGTCATTTCATCCTCCTCTTCCCCAACCTCTTCTTCTTCCTCCTCTTCCCATCTTCTTCCTCCTCCTCCGACCTCCTCCTCCTCCTTCTCCGCTCCGAGCTCCCCACAGCCCCTCCCCTCCCCGGCGCCGCTCCTCCTCCCCCCCGCACCTCCTCCCAGCCCGCCGCCCCCTCCCCTCCCCGGCGCCGCCCCGACTGGGCGGAGCACCGCCCGCGACTCCGTGCTCCACTGAGCGGCGACCCCCAGCGCGACCATCGTCCCGTGCCCCTCCCTCGGGCGGCCACGCGCCTCGCCGCGGTCTGCTCCTCCGCGTGCGCGAGGCCGTGCGCCGCGCGCCGAGGCCGCCCTCTTGCCGCCATCCCGATCTCCTGTGGGCCGCCTCCTCGTGCCCAGAAGCTCCACGCGCTCCAGAATCTCCACGCCCAGAAGCTCCACGCCCAGAAGCTCCACGCCCACGCAGAGAATCTCCACGCCCAGAAGCTCCAGAAGCTCCAGAATCTTGCCGATCCTTCCGCCAACGGCGGAGCCACCTCCAGAAGCTCCACGCGCGGGCGGCGTGCCGCCCCGCTCCTCGCGCGTGGACCACCCTCGCGCGACCCGCCATCAAGCGGCGCCGTCCGTCGCGCCCATCCGACCCCCGTGCAGAGGAGCGAGGCGATGAAGGGGGTGGGGGGAGGTCGGGGCGGCAACAGGTGGGAGAGGAAGAAGATGGGAGAGGAGGAGGAGAAGGGAGGGAGAAGATGGAGGAGAAGGGAGACAGAAGAGGACCATAATACCCTTCTTAACCACACCATGGTTTGAATAAACTATGGTTATTTTAAGTTTTTGACGGTCAATCTGACGGAAGGGCACAACTGATGACGGAGCAAGTTTTGAGGGGCACAACTGATATTACCAAAAAGATAGGGGCATAACTGATATTGCAACATCTCGGAGGGGCACAAGTGATAAAATCCCTTTTTTTTTCGTAGGCATTATCCACCTTAGCCTTTCCCTCCTTGCTAAAATCTTATTCGTAATTTCAACCTATTAGCACTCCATCTATAGCCACACAATTAACGATTACCATTATTCCTATATAAATTTATATATTATTTCTATAGACTTAAAGTTAGATATTTGCATTAATCTTATCATGCTAATTATAAATTGTCCTATCACATAGCCAACATCTCCTACTATCTCATGTTTTTACTATTCACCCCAATAATGTGTTTACGTACTTGGCATTAGTCTTTGAATAGTTAAACCAAATCCTATATCATTCTATATTTATATACATATTCTAAAATAAATATAATAACAATATGTTTGTATCCGATGATCGGCATCCTTGCATCTTTATAGGTTCAATAATAATAATAATAATAATAATAATAATAATGCATCCGAATGTTACAGTATGTGTCTCCTATTCATGCAAACACTATAAATCTTTGATGAATGTACAAGTGAAGGTCCTTTTAATTATATTTTCTTAGTTTTTATCCTTTAAGATTATCCATACAATAACATAGACATTTAGCTCGTTTTAGTGGTCAGTGTTTTGTATTATTTTGCCATTTTATGTGATTTTTGTGTGTATTTGCTAAGGAATTATGGCCAAGTTTTGAGATAATGTAAATGAATCACGGATTTATCAGTTATATGTTATGAGGATTATTAACTAGACAATTCAGCTCCATCGGACCCATTAATATATCAAGGTTAATTTTTTCAATAATGACTCCGATCTAGGTCCAATATATTAAAAACGCTTACCATAATGACGACGATGACACTTCATCCCATGCTTTTTATTCTAGTTCTATAACATCCTTCTCCAACAAAGAGCAAGGAGAAATTACGACAAAATTCGTCCACCTCCAACCTTCTATAAGAGGACATCGTCTTAATTTTCCTTTGAATATTTTTCATTTTCTATAGGACAGTACAAGAAAAAGAGGAGGTCCTTATATTATCATTTTGAATTGACATCTATTATTTAGGATGAAGACACATGGGAGGTGTTAACATGGCATGCTTGGCTATGAAAAGAAGCACACATGATCTGTGGAGGGTGGCATAAGCAAAGAAGAATTTATTACATAGTGCATGATCTCATACATCAGAGTTTCTAAATCGCTGACTTTGTTGATGAGCTCAACTAAGTGGTCAAATGTGATAAAACAAAAACTAGAGTGGAAGGCACTTTCTTATTCGATCGAGCATGAAAAACATCGAATAAATAAATGGAAACTAAAGTCTAAAAGTACTTTACATAGATATCTACGAGCCAATGGTACAAGATCAAGTGAGTGACATAAATCACAAAAAAATCACTATCTTTTAGTTAAATCTTCTCATCTCTGTACCAACACAATTGCCGAGAACTAATTCTTAAATCTTATACAAAATCATACACATGAAATCAACGCAATATTTTTATGATGGAAAGAGGAAGGGGAAAAGAAGAAAAAAGGGCCTAGAAGGTAGGAAAAGAGAGAGAATTATTTTTTCCCCAATTTGAGGAGGATTTGATTGATACATTTTTTATTACGTTATAATGCTTACGGCCAAGCCGTGATTGGTAGTAGAACACAGCAGAAAACAAAATATTCTTTGGGGGTCTTGATGCAAATACGAAGAATGGAGGAACCATGGGTTCGGATATTATATATAAATATCCCCTTTTATTTCAAACGACCAAGAGAAGATGCAGTCCTGTGTCCAGTCCAGCGGTGGGAATATACCACCGGGCAACTTTCAATTCCGCCCACTAAACGGAAGGCCCCGCCTTTCCCTCTTCCTTCCCCTCACCCTTTTCTCCGTAGTCCGTACTCGTATCCCCAACTCCCGAGAGAGAAACAGAGATTGTGCTCGATTGGTTTCCACCCCCAAATGGTTCCCCTCTCGCTCTCCCTCTCTCCCGGCACACCCTTCCTCTCCAAACCCTACGCCTCCGGCGTTCGCCGTTGCTCCACCTCTCGATCTCCTCCCCCTCCTCATCTCCCATGTCTTCCGCTGCTGCGGATCTCTAGCTGCCGCTTTGCTCATCTCCAGCAGCCCGCCGGTTCCGCAGGATTCGGTCGCGATGGCTTGTGGTAAGAGCGCTGTTTGATCGTTCTTTTTATCTTCGATGCCTGAGCAAGCGGTATCGCCGTGATTGGGATATTTTGACCGTTCCAGAGATTCTTTTATCGTGACTCAGCGTCATTCTACATCTTGAGACATGTTTTTACCTGAGCAATTCTTGCTTCTCTTGTGATGTGCAAGCACTAAGCAGAATGCAATGTTTTGTACGCATGGAAAGTGTTTGGTAGAAATATGCACATATTGGTAATAAAGTATATGTATTTGTTAAAACTGACATGTTGAGACGCTGGCTCCTGGTAATATAAATGGAAATATAATGCTCTATTAGTAGGATTTTATTGTCTATGGTAAGTAAAGAAAGATGATTTTTGGGTTGTTCAATCAGAGGCGCTGGTATGATAGGCAGTCTGATGCAAGCATGGATCAAATTTCGGTGAATTACCAAATTTTGATTTTGATAGGTGATCGAAATTCAAGCGAAATGACCGATATCTGTACTTTGAGGAGGGTTGATGGAAGAAAGTGTGATCAAAATGACAGGAATTTGATCTGAATTTCGATTGAATCTTGGTCGAAGTGCCATTTTTGTCGGTCACCGAAATGGTGACCGAAACTGACATTTAAGTCCTTGGATGCAAGCATGGAGTGAGCATTTTGATAAATTGGAGTTCTGTTTGCTTGATTGAGTCCAAATCTAATTTTTATGTGGGTTAGATAAACTGATATCTAATTAGGATCTCAAAATTGATAAGGTTTTTATTTACTCAGATACATTAGAATTCTTTTAGTGGGTTATATTAGGATTTTAATTTGATTTTGTTTTTACTCTTTTTATTTTTGTATTCAAACGTGTATAAAATGATGACATATACTCCAACGAAATCCCCTCCCTAGGCAAAGGGGGTAATAGTCCACTGTTAAAGATATGTTATGTTATGAATCGATTATTAGGTTTTTGGTTTGGAGAGTGCCTCCGCCATTATTTTCTCCTCCTTCCCCATATTTTAAGGGTTTCTTTTCTAAACCCCGTTCTTCATTCAACCACGAGGTGCATCGCGATCTTCTCTTCCATTCATCTCCTCATTCGAATTCCCGATTGCATCACGATCTATCCAAATTACTACAACGTAGAAAATCTCTCGCGTAAGATAATGTGAACTCTGGAATAAAATGCTAACTATTAGATCTCAATCTTTATGTCACCATGAGTTTTCTTATCAAATTGTGCAGATGACCCTTAGGAGAAGGATGCTAAATGGCAAGGTTTTAAAAAACGTGAGGTGTATCGAGGCGTTTTCCTATCATTGCTTTAAGGCGTAAGTCTCGAGGCGTATCGAGGCGTAAGCCTCACTCGTGAAAGAAATTTTTTCATAAAATATATTAATTAATCGTAGTTACAATTTTTAAGTTCTAGAAATTAAATAGTTATGATTAAATGCATAACTCCATGATATTTCAAGACTAACATATTGGTTTAAGCATCCAAGTTATATAACTCTCTCTTTTTAAACTCTAAATATGTAAGGAGTCTAGTAAATATGGATATGTAAGCATAATAATGGGTAACTCTCCACAAAATTTAAAGGTTTGAATAAAATTTAACTAAAAGGACTAGATATAACATACCATTTTCAAAATTAGGTGAGATATGTGTCATTCAATTGAGAAAGATAAGAGAGTAAGCAGTGAATCTGCGATCACTTTTTACTTTACCATAATGATTGGGAGATAAAATACTTAAATATTCCATGTTATGATCATCTTTCTTCATGCATACTTTGATGTGTATTAATTTAGTCCCGATTGAATAGAAGAAAAGATGAGACATGTTTACAAAAATATACTTTTCAAATTTAGGTCAAAGTAGGGGACTTGCATTCAAACTTTTTAATAAAGAAAGCATTCATGCTTGATTCATACTAAATAGTAGAGGCATTAGATTTGTGAATAAAATGGCCTATCGATACCGATATCGACCATATCGGCGAATCGATATATCAGTGACCTGTCGATATCGATATATCGCCGATATATCAGGATACGACCTTCCATGCTCAAGACTCAATTTTTGTACATGTTGATTTATAAAAAAACATGCATAACAAAGTAAAAATAAGCTTAATATGTTAATAAATTAAAAAATGTATTTCAGTGAATCATGAGCTTAAAGACTTGAAAATACATGTCTAAGAAAGATGAAAAGCTCACAATTAAAAAGAAAAGGAAAAAATATTGCAGAAAAAAATAAAAAAAACAACCCATTCATGAGGTAGCGCCTCGAGGTGCGCCTCATAAGCCTCGAGGCGCACGCTTCATTGAGGATGAATGAGGCTATAGCCTCGAGGCGTTTTTCCTTGAAAAACGCCTCGAGGCATACGCCTCAGCGCCTAGAGGCGCGTTTTTAAAAACAATGCTAAATGGTTCAGTTCTGTTATATTACATTCTTTGTTTTATTATGTAAAAAAGGGGTAGATATTCAAAGTGGCGGGTGCTGTGAATTATATTATTAAACTACATAATAATTACATTGACCGAATCTTAGAGGGCTCTAGTACGTTCCATCACCTTTTCTACGTACAACCTTCTCGATGGCAATAACCCCATTATGAGCTAACTACAAAGACTAAAGAATGAAAAACGACTTCAAACGATCGCTCCATGGATGATACTATGCAACCCTAAATGACGTTTGAAAATCGGTTACGCTTAGGGTTTTAAAAAGTGAGATGAGCAATTGAGGCGGTATCTTATAAGTGAGGTGTAATCCTTGAGGCGTAAACCTCAATTCTTATAAAGAGAATAATTTAATAACTATATATGTTTATATGATATATAATTATAAACAAAAATCATTTATGACTTTTTAATTCATTAAATTGTTCTAACTATTTTTGCTCCTCTAGTCATTATTAAAGCACGGGAGGCTTTGGTTGAAGAGTTTAAGAATTCACCATAAATAATTTAGTTTCAATAATTTAATAATGACTCATGTTACATGTGCAACTAAAAGTTCACAATTAATTTAAATGATCAAGTGCTTTATGTCACAAGATAATGATTTAATGATGTTTTAAGCAAGGTTTTAAAAAAGCGCCTCGAGGTGCTGAGGCATACGCTTCGAGGCTTTTTTCACCAAAACCGCTTCGAGGCGCAAGAGGCGTATGTGAAATTGGCAACTTACGCCTCGAGGCTATGAGGCGTTGAGGCGCTGAGGTGCTTGTGAGTCGTACGCCTCATCTGGAATATATCTAAACATTTAAAAGCCCCAAAATAATTTGAACCTAAAAAACTAAATGTCAACGTCGGAGGTCCTAGGCTTGTGAAACTTGAGATTCTTCCCTCTTCTTCCCCAAGTAGCATATTCTAGCATCTCTCTTATATACTTCAGCAAATGCTCTTCTCCTTGAGCAGTGGTGCTGCAACCATTGAAGGTATCGGGTTTTCTTCTGAACTTAGTAGCTTTCTTTTCCCGTTTGCAATCTTAAGACCTATTTAGACTACAGAATTAGATAATCAAATGATCAAAATTTGTTCAAAATCTGCTGTTATGTATTCTTATTTCATGGATAGAGAAAAACAAACTAAGTTCATTCCTTGTTACTCTTGGTTTAAGGGGCAAAATTTGCTCAAAATCTGTTGTTGTGTATTCTTATTCCACCTTAAAGTCTCTACTTTTTATACTTGTTTAAAGTTTCAAAATTTGCTACTGTTTGTACTTGCTTAAAGTCTCAAAATCTGCTACTGTTTGTACTGTAGGGGCCTTATTAGAGGACTTTAATGCTACTGTTTGTACTGGACACTAGAAACTTTCTTATTTTGTTAATCAATATTATAACTTTCATGCAAGGGACTATAATGCATTGTTATTTCTAGCATTTTTTTACAAAGTTGTCGATTTGTATAGTTTTTAACCTAAAATTGAGGCTTACGCCTCGACCGCCTCGAGGCTTACGCCTTGCCTCGTTTACGGGAAAACGCCTTGATCTACCTCACGTTTTTTAAAACCATGGTTTTAAGTAGATTTTGAATTTTCATGCCATACGAAATTACTAACAAAAAGACATCTCATGCTTATGCAATAAAAAAATTCAATTATGTAATATACTATTTTATATAGTCGGTTAAAAAGGTAAGGATGCAACAAAAACAATTTTTAACTAATAACCAAATAAGAATCCTATAGATTATACAATGCTATTGATATTTCAAAGATTTGCTTAGAGTCATAGAGGGCCATATCGCGATATATCGACAATATATCTGTACCGAGAGGCAGGGGATATCAATATCAGGGTGCATATTGATTTATCAGGATATCGACGATATATGATCGATATATCGGTGATATATCGCTATATCAACCCATATTGGTCAAAAATGACTGGATAGTACAAAAACTCTCGGATATCGACCGATATTGCCTAAATTTCGTTGATATCTATATATTGATGAATAATACCCTTGTAAACTTGATTTCACTACTTTTTTTGCTATTCCTAGTATTAAAACACATCTTGTTTTACATATTTTGTTTCGGGTAGGGTATAGTACGACCCGGGGAGATGTGTACAATGGTTCTTCAACTTGGGGGTGCCCAATCGATTTTTATGCATCTACTTTCCCTTTCGAAAATATTATTATGGATTATGTCCCTTTTTAAAAAAATCTATTATGCTCTTTATTTGTTTGGTTCCCAAAAATAGCTCAAAATATTTTGTTTATACATAATATGTGATGCAATATAAGTCTTGGATGAACTCCATTTCCAATATCTATAAGACAATAATCAACGTTAACAATGATATGCTCAATATGACAGATATGTGCAATATAAGGGTCATAGATGATCGATATGTGTGATATAAGTGTATATTTGTAAGTTATTTAGTGTTATAAGAACTTGGATGGACTACATATCCAATATCCACAAGTTAACAATCAACAATAACAACGATATGCTCGATATGATCGATATATGCGATACAAGGGTCATAAATGATTGATATGTGTGATCTAAGAGTATATTTGTAAGTTATTTAGTGTTTTAAGAACTTGGACGAACTCCATTTTCCAATATTTATATGTCAACAATTAACAGTACCAACGATATGTTCGATATGACTGATATGTGCGATATAAAGGTCATATATGATCGATATGTGTGATCTAAGAGTATATTCATAAGTTATTTAGCGTTCTAAGAACTTGGACGAACTCCATTTCCAATATCTATAAGTCAGGAATTAACATTAACATCGATATGTTTGAAAATGACCAAGCTTGCAAAAATCGACCGACTAGGCTGACTAGTCAGTCCGACTATTCGAGTCGGGGGGGGGGGGTAGCCGACACGACTAGGCCTAGTCAGCCAAGTTGGTCAGCCCGACTAATCGGCTGACTTTTACATTAAGCTTTTATTTTTTTTGTTTTTTGCTTTTTTTAAAGCAAACTTATTCTAATATACTTAATGTTATATCTAAAGTCAAATACTTCTTTTGTTTCATTATGTAAGCATAGAAAATATACAAATCTATGTTAATACATAAGCAAACTTATTCTAATATGCAATAATGTTATATTTAAAGTCAATTACTTCTTTTATTTCATTATGAAAGTATAAAAAATGTACAAATCTATGCATAAAAATGATTTATATATTTAAATTAATTAAAAAATTCAAAACCGACTAATGGCCGACTAAATCCGATTAGTCGCCCGACTGCCGATTAATCCTTAGTCAGTGACCCCGCTGATCGAGTATCGACTACCACGTTCTGCAACCTTGAAAATGACTGGTATGTGCGATATATGAGGTATAAATGACTGGCTTGTATGATATAAGTGTGTATTTGTAGGTTATTTTTTGTTTTAATATCTTGGATGATCTATTTTTTTGCCTTTTTTAGCCATTTTCGACATTTCCAATGATATTGCCGGTATGTCGACGATATATCCCGATATATCCTTTTTCGAGTGGACCGATACGCTATCGATATCGATATGGCCTTCTATGCTTATATAGGAGAGCAACCTGTTGGGCAAATTACATAAAGAAGACAAAGGAAATTAATATTAAATATAAGATATGGAAGATAAATAATATCTCAACACAATTGCATAAGAAGAGGTTCATTGATAGTTACATCTATCAGAACGGACCTGACTTACATCATCTCAGCCATGGTAACCATCGCGATATATCAATGATATATCGGTATTGACAGATGACCGATATATCATCGATATGGCCGATATATGCCCTTCCAAGGCCATTTTCTTCACAAAATCGGGTCGAAATTGGCAATATTGTGTCGATATATCGTATCGACATGATATCGATATCGATATTACCTACCTTGATCTCAGCACAGGGGAGCGCTGAGATCAGAGTGAGGCTTAAGTCTCGATAC
The DNA here is from genome assembly GCA_037367405.1 of Ottelia alismoides. Lineage (NCBI taxonomy): Eukaryota > Viridiplantae > Streptophyta > Magnoliopsida > Alismatales > Hydrocharitaceae > Ottelia > Ottelia alismoides. The sequence goes on from JAZKJV010011634.1 coordinate 54,513, forward strand.
GCCTCGAGGCTTATGCCTGGAGGCAATACTGGGAAAACTCCTCGATATGCCTCACATTTTTTAAAACCTTGAGTAGCTTAGTTTCCAAAATATGGGATTAGCGATAAATGAAAGGTCCAAATTATGGAAAAATAAGGACAATGTATCTTAATATTTAAACATTACCAGATTGCGCCTTAACAAAAAAATGGACCCAAGAAAATTAGAACCAGAAGACAAGCCAATCCAGGACTTTGAACGCAAAATTGTGGGGAAGGAAGGAGGTATCACTCGGGACGGAACCGCTGCTGCTACAATATGGCTGGTGGAGGATGGTTCCACCGAAAGATTGGTGAGGCAGAGATGGCATTGGACTGGTGTAGGCAAAGGAGAACAAGTAGCCGACAGGGAGTTCATGGTGGCTGCGAGGTTGGCATGGTACTATTGGTGGCTGGTATCAATGGAGGTGGTGAGGGCAAGGCTGGCAGTGTTAGAAAGGAGAAGGGGGAAAAGGGTTAGGGTTAGAGGGAGTGGAATAAGAGAGTAGGGAAGGAGGGTATCGGGGAAGGAGGGGAAGAATTAGAAGGGAAGAGGGTAGGGCCTGTAAGGGTGGTTTTTTTGTCTTCAAAAGCTGACTTTGTCTTTTCCTCCAGAACCCCTGGGGATTACATTCGAAAATCCTACTGACTTTGTCTTTTCCTCCAGAACCCCTTTTATACTATTGGGGAGCACCTTCGAAAACCCTAGACTACTCCGAAAACCTTAGACTAATGACTCAAAAAAAGAAAAGAGAAAGTACATAATAAGTAAAGATCGATTGCAAGGCGACCCCCGTGATTCTTTATAACAAGGCAAAATTCTTTTTGGCCCTTCAATTTCGGTCTGAACTGCATCAATTCTCCATTTTTTGAAGAGAATTCCGCTCCGGTAAGATTACGTTGTAGTAATTTTGTAAAAGATCAGGATGAAGCTTTTCCAAGTCATGCTCTTCAATCCACGAACCATCCTCCAAGCGATGTCCCGTCCATCATACTAGGAAACATTGAGTAATTCCGTGGTGTGTTGCCAAGTCACGGACATCTAGGGTATCATCAACAACATTTGGAGATTGTGCGATTGTAGTGGTTGCCGATGAAGAACTCATTGGCGGAATCTCTGGACTGGCTGCATCTTTTTATGGATACAAATCAAATATGTTAAATATAGAAGTGATGGCTTCTCACATCAAATCCAATACATAGGCATTCAAGCCAATCCTCCTAGTGATTTTGAAAAGACCAAATCGTTGAGATAAATATATCTCTTAGTCTATTTTATATGTTATGTATTCTCTCGGTATTTATCATGTAATTAACCCAAGGGCTTTTCTCCTATATAAGAGAACCCTCGGTCTATTCTAGTGATATATGATTGCCTGATTGTCAGAATGCTAAAGAAGTCCGATTGGGATTGCCTGATTGCCAGAATGGTGGAGAGGCTGGCTGGCTGGAAGGCGGCGACGTTATCTAGAGGTGGGAAGCTGACTCTCCTTAAGCACGTGCTCTCAGCCATTCCGATCTTCTTCTATTCGGCGCGCTTGATGCCGGCAGGGATCGCCATATCGCGATATATCGTCGATATATCGGCAATATATCGGTATCGACAGGTCACCGATATATCGCCGATATGGACGATATCGGGTATCGACAGGAGAAAATGCCTAATGGATACCGGGTTTCGGCGATATGCGTCGATATATCGGCGATATATCGGTATCGACATTGTATCGAAACGATATCGATATCGATATTTCCTTCCTTGGATGCCGGTGGGGGTCAGGAATAAGGTGGAAACACTGATGAAGACTTTTTCTGGTTGGATGGTAGGCAACAAAGATCCGGGCTGCACCTGGTGGGATGGGATGAGATTACCAAGGGGCGTAGTGATGGTGGTCTTGGTGTTCATGATGTTGAGATCATGAACAAGGCATTGCTTGCCAAGTGGGTGATTCAAATCTGGGGCCCTTATACCTCCTTGGCTGCCAGATTGCTGAGAAACATATATGGGGACAATGGTGAGCTAGTTGCCAGTAGGAAGAGATTCGAGTCTTCGCTCTGGGCCGGAATCTGCTCTGTTCTACCGTCTGTTTCTTCTTGGTTGCGACCAAAGGTTGGGAATGGTCGGAGGTTCAGATTCTGGAGGGATGACTGGACTGGGGAGGGTGTCCTATGGAGGAAGTTCCCTAGGCTTCTTGCTCTGGCGGGCTCGAGGGAGGCCACTCCCTCCCAGGTTGCGGTTAAGGGGTCTTGGGCGCCCCTTTTCATCTCGGATCTCTTGGATCAACACATGGAGGAATTCTTGAGGATGCTTGCAGAGGTGCCACCGCCGGGGGAGTATTCAGTGGAGGAGGATCACTTCGTATGGGAGGGTGGAAGATCCTCTATTAAGAAGGCATATGACGCGATGAGAATGCTGGCGATGGAACATGAGTGGGGTGTGGACTTCTGTCAGGACATGAAGATTATATGGGTGGCTAGGATCCCTCTCAGGGTGAAGATCTTTCTCTGGTGTCTGAGGTGAAATCGCTTATGTGATAAGGCGAGGAGGGGGAGGTTGTTTGGCTTTGAGGACACGAGATGTGATATGTGCGAGGGTTTGGTCGAGGATGCGAATCTCCTCTTTTTTGGGTGCGAGACTTCTGCGAGTGTGTGGAGGGAAGCATGGATTGCTTGGGTGGAGGTGATAGGGTTGGAGACTTTTTGGAGGTCGATGCGTGCGGTGGGAATGGGTTCGACGGACGACTGCTCCAAGCCGTTCGCTGTGCTGTGGGCCATATGGGCGGGGAGAAATGAGCTCATTTTCAAGAGCCAACGGTTCTATTCCGAGAATGTTGTCTCTCATTGTAATGCGCTTTATAACTTCTACTCTTCTTTATAAGGGCGGCATTTTAATTTTAATATAATCTCTGGTTGAGGTGATTCCCATCTTGGGAGTGCACCTTCTTTTTTTAGTAAAAAAAATTGATATATGATTCATTTTCTCCCAACATGGTATCGGGGCAACGGTCCTAGACTGGGGTTCCCCTATCCCACCCAAAACCCTAACCTACACGCAACCCCCCGCCCCGCCCCGCCGTCTCCTCGGGCCAGCCCTCTCGCGCCACCGCACGTGGGGCCCTATCGCACCACATCGCTGCCGCGGGGGCCCCATCGCCCTCTCGTGCCGCCGTGCGCCACCGCAGGGGCCTCACGCCCCCAACGCCCTCCTGTGCCGTCACAGGGGCTCCTAACGCCCTCCCGCGTCGCCGCTGGGTGCTCTTGCCCCCCAGTCGTCGAGGAAGGTGTCCTACCACGTCTTGTGGGTCCTTGCGAGGCTTTTCCGTGTTGATAGGAGGCCTGATCTGTTTCACAGTTCGTGATATTGTCTGATTTCTATCTTGTTGTGCGGCTCTAGGCAAGGCCCTAAATATCGGTTTCGGTCACCATTTCGGTGACCGACCGAAACAGAATTTCGGTCGAATTTTGATTGAAATTTCGGTCATTTCGATCATTTTTTGTACTAGGGCCCCTATATTTCGGTCATTACGGCCATTTCGGTCGAATTTCGATTTCGACTGGATTTCGATATTCGACAGAAATTCGACTGAATTTCGCTGAAATTTGAGGCCATGGCACGAAGACCTAGGGATAGTTGTATGAGTCTACAGATACAACTAATCCTTTCTATGGTTCTGTTGAGGCATTTTTTCCCTGATTTACTCCTCAATGTTCCGCGTTTCGATCTCTTGGTACAATGCCAGAGAACAAGGGTGACGTTTTCTCCTCTTCCGGTGCCTTCACGGGCCTGACACCTATTGTGAAGATGGACGGGACCAACTCCGAGCTAATGCAGTGCCATAACGAAGAGCACATTCTGACTGATTAAGAGTCGGCGGACAAGACTGGGACCAATTAGGGATGAAATCGGATCGGATACGGATCAAATATGCCTATTTCAATATCTATATTTGCTTCATCTCTGTCAAATACGAATACGGATATGATTCGGATATGCATTAAGGATACCATATCCTTAAAAATACGGATACGAATCCCAATCGGATATTTATCGAATCCAAATATGGATTGAACAAAGAGCGTACCCGAATACAGATCTAATAAAGAGCTAATCCAAATATGAATCGAATAAAGAGTGAGATCAAAATATGTATCCAATAAATATGGAATCCAAATACGGATCGAATAATGACTACATACGAATACGAATTGAATTTTTATCAAAGTTCATTATGATTGTAAAAAATGACAATGAAAAATAAATAGGTTGCATCATGACAAAAGAGAGCGCTGAGGTGACCTGTGTTCTTGATTGGAAGCAAAAAGAGGGATTGGGTTTCGTAATCATTGTTCGTGCCCATCTCCAAAAATGGCAGTTTATTAATATCATTAATATGTTGTATTATATAATGTATAATACTAATATAATAATGTGAGGTTGTAGCTTCTATTATATTAACTAATATAGAAAATAATATTAAATATTGTATTCGGATATCCGGATCCATATCTGGATCCAGATATTTAAGCCATTACCACATCCGTATCCGTATCCGGAAATATTTTACAATCCATATCCATATTCGATTAATATACGAATACGGATATCCGTATCTGGTAATTTTTCGAATACGGTAAGCGGATATTCGGATATATCCACATCCGTTTTCATCCCTAGGGCTAATGCATCATGGAAGCAAGACGATGCCTATGCTCGTATTTGGCTATCTGGGACGCTTACCACGAAGATAGCTAATGATATTGTTAATCAGCCGACTGTAAATGCTATGTGGGATATATTGGCAGACACATACGGCCATGCCAATAATGAGAGCAAGATTCTTCAATTGCAGGTCGATATTTTCTCGACCAAACAGAATGGTCGACCGCTCCACGCACACTTCTCTCATCTGAGAGGCATGTTTGAGCGATTACACAACTTCATGCCGATTACCACCAGCACTGAACAACAACAGGCATATTGGAATGCCACCATGACTGACGTTTTCTTGTCATCTCTTGACTTAAAGTACGATGCTGCTCGTACTCAACTTCTGACTGGAGAGATGATACCGCCGATGGAGGAAGTATACACGCGCTTGAGTAGGACTATTACCACATCCACTACTACGGTCCAGACGACTCCTGCTATGGCAGCTACTCGTGGCAGAGGGGGATCGTCCCAGCTTTGTGGCCGTGGACCTCGAGGACGAGGAGGCGGCCGACATCGTGGTCCTTGTTCCCATTGCCATCGTCCTGGTCACTCTGAAGAGACACACTTTCAGAAGCATGGATATCTAGCGTCTGCACGTGTTGCTGAGCAGACTGAGCATTCTAGTACGCCTACTACGGATCCACGTTTCGACGGATACTGTCTCCAGACTTCGAGACATGATGAGCACTCCTACGACTCCGACTCCAGGTTCCACAGATGCCACAACCACTGCAAGAGCATCATCAAGTTCATCATGTACTCCTTCTGCGTTTACAAGTTGTAGCAGTTCAGGTTTGACTGATTGGATTATGGATTCTGGAGCGTCACATCATATGTGTGGAGATCGGACACAGTTCAGTACATACAGATCTATCACACCTGGTAGATCCGTGGTTATTGTCAATGGGGTTCGTCTACCCATTGTTGGTCAGGGGGAGACTGTTCTAGCCCCCTCTATGCATCTTTAGAACGTCTTATATGCTCCAGACTTTCAGATGAATCTTTTGTCAATTAGTCAACTTACAAAAGATCTACGTTGCCGTACATCTTTGATCCCTCTTCTTTTGTGTTTCAGGACATACTAACTGACAGGGTGATTGGTCATGGCCGTGAGTAGCGAGGATTGTATAAGCTTACCATACCTCAGTGTGCTGGAATTGCTACCATTCCTTCCGGATCCGTTTCTCCTTTCATGTGTCATCTTCACTTTGGCCACCTTCCTATCCAGAAGATGTGTCATATGCTACCGCAGATATCTACTCGTACTACATTGGATTGTGAAGCCTGTCAGCTTGGGAAGCACCATCGCTCCTCTTTTCCGAGTCGTCTGAGTCGTCACAGTAGTCATCTTTTGAGTTGTTTCATTTTGATATTTGGGGTCCTAGTCGTGTTCTCGATCATCAGGGGCATCGTTTTTATATGATTGCTGTGGTTGACTATTCTAGACTATCTTGGGTGTTCTTGTTAAAACATAAGTCTGAAGCAGGTGCTATCATTAAAACTTTTCTTATTGAGTCAAAAATATATTCTCTACTAATGTGAAATTCATTCGTACGGATAATGCTTTGGAGTTTTCCACATTACCTTTGTCTGAATTTCTCAGGTCTCTCGGTATTGTTCATCAAACCTCATGCAATTACACTTCTCAGCAGAACGGTGTGGCTGAACGCAAACACCGCCACGTTCTTGATGTTACAAGAACACTGTTGATCCAGAGTCGTACCCCTCATTCTTTCTGGGGGGACGCAGTTCTCACCGCTTGCTACTTGATGAACCGCATGCCGTCCACCATGCTTGGAGAGAAGGTTCTCTTCTTGATTGCATTTCCCGAGAAGGAACTGTTCTCTCACACTCCTAAAGTCTTTGGATCTGTGGCCTTTGTCCATAATTTCACTCCTGGTCATGACAAACTCTCACCTAGAGCTGTCAAATGTGTTTTTGTTGGTTATTCTCGTACCCAAAAAGGGTATAGATGTTTTGATCATGTAGGCCGAAGATATTATGTGAGTGCTGGCATCACTTTCTTTGAGCCGATTATGTATTTCTCTCCTGCAGGTGACATGTTATCTAATACTACTTCTGGGGAGGATGTTGTTCCTTCACCTCCGTCTCCTCCACCATATGAACCCCATGCTGCACCTCAGCCTTCTCCACCTCCACCATCGCCACTGCCTCCACCTCCGTCTACCCAGTCCAAGTTCTTACCCCTTGTTTACACTCGCAGGTCCTTTACTCGCCCCTTTGCTCATGCGCCGTCCACATCATCCACCACGCCTCATGTATGTCATAAAAACATTGTTTTTACTGATGGCACTGGAGTTTTGCATGATACACAGGATGAGTTAATTCTAGAAGATTGAGTGGCTGATGATCTGGAGATTCCTATTGCCCTAAGGAAGCCTTGTCACCAATGTGCCACGTATCCTCTTGCTGCTCATGTTTCTTTGGATCATCTTTCAGAGGAGTACAGGAAGTTTGTAGTGGGACTCTCTGCTGTTACTATCCCACTACGTATCAGGAGGCGCTACAGGACAGTAGGTGGTGACTTGCAATAGAAGAGGAGATGACAGCTTTGAGGCCGCGTGGAACGTGGAGCATTGGTGCTCCACAAGGTACCTCTGTTGTAAGCTGCAAATGGATATTTACAGTCAAGCAAAGGGCAGATGGCAGTGTGGATCGCTACAAGGCAAGACTTGTGGCACGTGGGTTCACCCAAACCTATGGGGTGGATTATCAGGACACTTTTTCTCCCGTGGCCAGACATTCGACACTACACATTCTTCTTTCTGTTCCTGTTTCACGGGATTGGCTTTGTACCAGTTTGATGTGAAGAATGCCTTTCTCTACGGGGATCTTCAGGAGGAAGTTTACATGCATCAACCACCAGGGTTTGATACTGAGGGGGAGTCCCATAAGGTGTGCATGCTCCATAAGGAGATTTATGGCCTGAAGCGGAGTCCGAGAGCTTGGTACCAGAAGCTATCAGAGTTGATAGAGCACCAGGGGTTTGTGCGGTCTACTGCAGACCACTCACTTTTTGTTCAGAGGATACATAGAGGTACTGTTGCTATTCTTGTTTATGTAGATGACGTTGTTGTCATCGGGGATGATGACCAAGGCATTCAGACTGCCAAGGAGTTCCTAGGTCAACAGTTTGTGACCAAGGACCTTGCCACTCTTCGATACTTCCTTGGGTTTGAGTTCGCCAGGAATCAGCGTGGTCTGGTGATGACCCAGAGGAAGTTTGTGATGGATCTCTTTCTGAGACAGGCATGACAAGATGCACGCCTGCTACTACTCCTATGGATCCGAGTATGAGATTATATGATGATGACACTGATGAGGTAGATAGCAGGAGATATAGAGAACATGTTGGGAAGCTTTTATATGCCACTATCACCAGGCCAGATATAATGTTTGCTGTAAGCAAAGTTAGCCGGTTGATGGAGCAACCCAGAAAGGTGCATATGGATGCTGTCTATATGATATTGAGATATTTGAAGAATTCACCTGGCTCGGGTCTTATATTCAATAGGGATGCATCTCTTGAGGCGACAACTTGCGCAGATGCTGACTATGCAAGTTGTCCCAGAGACAGAAAGTCTACTTCGGGCTTTGCTGTGTTTGTCGGGAGCTCACTTGTCTCATGAAAAAGCAAAAAGCAGACAGTGGTGGCCAGATCAAGTGCAAAATCTAAATACAGGGCCACGTCACAAGGGAGTGCAGAGATGATGTGAGTTAGATCGGTATCGATTGACCTTACCATTGAGGTTCCTCTTCCTATGCAACTTTTATGTGATAATCAAGCTGCGCTATTTATTGCCAATAATCCTGCTTTTTATGAACGGACAAAGCATATAGAGGTGGATTGTCATTACACTATAGACATGATCCAGAAAGGCCTCATATTCACCCCCCATGTTTCCACAGGAGATCAGAAGACTTACATGTTCACCAAGGCTCTAGCTAGAGGTCCATTTCAGAGGTGTTGCTCCAAGCTGAGCATGATAGATATATATGCTCCATCTTGAAGGGGAGTGTTGAGATAAATATCTCTTGGTCTATTTTATATGTTATGCTTTCTCTCGGTACTTATCATGTAATTAACCCAAGGGTTCTTTTCCTATATAAGAGAGCCTCGATCTGTTCTAATGATATATGATTCATTTTTCTCCGAACACAAATTTCTATAGGCTTTAGTTTGTGGCGTGTTCTCTTAGGGAGACACTCTCTCTGAAAGTGGGCCCTAACCAAATCCCCTTCCTTGAACTCAACTTCCCTCTTGCGGGTGTTGGCTTGGGTTTGATATTTAGTGGAGGTATTTTAGAGTTTGGTGTGGATTTCTTGGTGGACTCGATTGTTATGATCAACCAACTCGTCCGCAATAGCACTTACCCGTCTGGGTCGAACCCGAGGAGCTTTACTAAAGATGCGAGGAATGTGGAAACTCTAGACACATTCAAAAGGAGATTTTCCGGTAGACTAATATGACGAACTATTGTACACAAACTCATCATGAGGAAGGACTATGTCCTATTAAGTGGGTCATTCTCCTGCGACACATCGAAACTAGTTTCCCAAAGATTTGTTTGCTACTTTTGTTTGGACTTCAATTTGGGGGTTATATACATTGCTATGTTGTAGATGAGAGCACAACTTAGACCATAAGGTCCTCCAAAAATGACCTAAGAGCCTAGTGTCTCTATCATACATAAGTGAAGGTGATATGCCATGTAGACATGCAACTTCTTCAAAGAAGAGATTAGCTATATGAGATGCATCAGGCAATGTCCTTCCCGGGATAAAGTGTGCCATTTTAGAGAATAGATCAACTACGACAAAAACGGAATCCACCTTCCTAGCAATTTGAGGAAGTTCAATCATAGTGATTTCTTCCCATGAGCATGCGTAGGAATGGGTAGAGGGGTGTACAAGCCGATATTTCATTTTTGACGCTTGAAATGTTGGCAAGTTGATAGCGTTGAATTACCTTGGTCACATCCTTCTTCATCCGTGGCCAATAGAATCTCTCCTGAAGGAGGGTTAAGATTTTGGTAAAAAATGTGCACCTAGACGTCCTCCATGCAATTCCAGAATTAGGCTTTCCTTTAAGAGCGTGGTTGGAATGCACAGTTGTGACCTGTAAAAGAGATAACCATCTTGGAGGAGATATATGTATGTCAAATGAGTCAAGCAATCATGGTACGATTTGTCGAAGTCCTAATCAGTTTGATATAGCTCCTTGATATGCTCAGACCCTATGATATCCAATGTGACTGCTGTGAGCATGTGGAATCGACGACTCAGAGCATCAACCTCTCGATTCTTAATGCCGACCGTGTGTTTCAAACGAAATGTGTATTCTTGCACGAAACTCGCCCACTTTATGTGCCTTTTGTTGAGTGTTTTCTAGGATTGCATGTAGTGTAGGGTCTCATGGTCAGAATTGAGGATGAATTCACGTTGGATAAGATAGTGGCACCAGTGCTTTAGATCTTGAACAATGACATAAAATTCCATATCGCTACGTGGAATAGCGTGAATGCGCATCATCCGATTTCTCGTTGAAATAGGCAACTGATGCAAAAAGGGATTTTTGCGCGGCGACGGAAAATATTTTTTGATGGTGATTTTTTTGGTGGATAAGAAAATGGAGGGGTTGGGAAGAGAAGGCGCACCGGTTGTCCGAGATCCGAGGAAGAAGAAGCGCGTAGATCGCGTGGGAGAAGGAGATAGAGAGGGAGATAGAGATAAAATCTCAAGTTTTCATATCATCTGACCTGTCTAAAACAATAGCCTATCATCCCTTTATATAGGAGGGATGAGATTACAAAAATAGAAATTCAAATTCAAATTCAAAACTACTTATCCTAATTTGACTCTAACCGACTAACTAATTGATTTGAAATAAATTCAAATCTTTAATTGAGTCTAACCAACTAAATTTGAAATTTTGAAACTACTTTGAGATCACAGGCGATCTCTTTTATTTAAATAAAATTATGACGACTCAAATAAACGTAAATAAAATTAGCCTCTAAATAACGGATAAAAAGTAGAACATGAGGCCCTATTTATCCGTTTCACGCTGCATCAGTTCTCCTTCGCTTGAAAAAATTCGTCTCCCGACGAATTGCTTGATCTGCAGGCCCGAGGGTTGATAAACTTAATTCAGCATTTTTGATCATCCTCTAGAAGAACATGTGTGGAGCAAATGACGGAATCCATGCGTGCGCAGTGCGAACGTTGGAGCCGGTAGCTTCACGATGGAATAACATGTATGGCGCGAATGCGGGCGTCCACTCGGATGTCGTTCCCTTGATATGGTGCTTGAAAAACTGATGTGGAATCTTCATGTCGGACAACTCGGCCTTTGGATATTCCATAGCAAAGCAATAGCACAAGTAGAGTAGAGGAGGAGATGTGGCCAATGAATTAAGCCGTGGGGCCTTTAAATAGGTGAAATCCATGATCCTAATCCTAATTGGATAAGGAAGACTCCCAGATTTCTTTATTTCAGCACTCCTCTTTAAATATTTTTGCAGCAGGGGGTGGGTTGCAATTTTCGTACCCCTTCTCTTAAAATGATCCCATAACATAATGTATCCCTTACTTGGTTCTGTTGATAAGGGTTTCTGGGAGGAGGACCTTTACTGTAATTATTCCAAATTAACCCCTCAATTTTAACCTTCATATAAAAAAATAGGGAGTCGGATATCTATGCAATTTTTCCTGATTTGCTTCCAATCCCTACATGGATTGATTTCTTTCCATCGTAAGGGGATCTCAACCCTTACTAGGGTTTCGTCTCCTCTAGGGCAACGATGGCGCAATGTCCGGTGTTTTAGACAGCGGTCGCGCTAGGAGCGCACGTGGCGGCGGCAGTGCCTCGAGCTCGAGCAGGGCAGGCAGCGGCGGTCGCTCCACCGGTAGCAACCGTTGGTGGCGATGGATAGACGGCATCGGGTTGGTGGTGCTGGTGTAATATCGGAGTTGGGCCAAGCAGAGGTCGCCGCGGAGGTGGGGCTGTGATGGCGGTATGGGAGTGGGGCGGGGGGGTTTGCTGGGGTTGGGACCGGGGCTGGGAAAGAAGACGTAGCGGGAGGGGCGACCTGGGGTGGCGTGTGGAGCGAGAGGAGCGACTGGGGGGGGTCGGGTGTAGCGGGGTTTCGAGTACAACGGGAAGGGGCGTCGACAGTGATGGGGTTTGAGGGGTAAGAGGGTTTTGCAGCAGGGTTCTTGGGGTGGTGGGATTGTGGGGATGGTGGTGTCGGGCTGGGGCGATGGAACGAGAGGTGGGGAGGTCGTGGTAGGCGGTGGCGAAGGTTCTAGGGTCGCGCCGGAGGGGGTGATGGGGCGAGCAACGACGACGCGGAGGTGGTGGAAAGGGGTGTTGGGGGCGTAGGGTTTGCAGCAGGTGGGGTTTCTGGGGGTGCGAGGATGATGGGAAGGGGCGCATGGGCTCGGGCTTCGGGGGCAGCGGGAAAGGGTGGTGGCGGCGGTGGTGTTGGGAGGGTGGGAGGGGGTTGCAGCAAGTCTGTGGGGGCATGCGAGGGGGTTGGTGGCACCGGGGTGACGCTGGGAGGTGTTGGGGCTGGGGAGCACGCTGTTGTTTCGGGGATGGCGGAGGGGTCCAGCGAGGGGACCGTGAGTGGGCCGTAGGGCGATTTCCGCGGGTTTTTCAAGTCTGAAATTACCTGGACAACAAGTAGATTGACGTTTTTTTTTCTTCTGGAATGACCTGGACAACGGGAAAATCGTCATCGACGGCGAGATTTTTCTGATTTCCTTCATCGTGGGTCTGGACAGTGGCTTCTACGGTCGAAGATTTTGATATGGCGGCGCATAGTGCTTTGAAATTAGCCATCAAATCTCGGCATTTGGACTGGAAATCACGCAGTGCGTCCATCTCCTTGTTGTAAGCTTCTTCGTCTCGCCGCTTCCGCTCCGACGAATGATGGTGTTTCGTCGCATGTCGGCGCGAATGTCTGGACGGATCGTCAGATCGTGAGGACGATCTGTAGGCCATGCTCTGATACCAATTAATACAAAAAGGGATTTTTGCGCGGCGACGGAAAATATTTTTTGATGGTGATTTTTTTGGTGGAGAAGAAAATGGAGGGGTTGAGAAGAGAAGGCGTACCGGTTGTGCGAGATCCGAGGAAGAAGAAGCGCATAGATCGCGTGGGAGAAGGAGATGAGAGAGGGAGATGGAGATAAAATCTCAAGTTTTCATATCATCTGACCTGTCTAAAACAATAGCCTATCATCCCTTTATATAGGAGGGATGAGATTACAAAAATAGAAACTCAAATTCAAAACTACTTATCCTAATTTGACTCTAACCGACTAACTAATTGATTTGAAATAAATTCAAATCTCACTCTAACCAACTAAATTTGAAATTTTGAAACTACTTTGAGATCACATGCGATCTCTTTTATTTAAATAAAATTATGACGACTCAAATAAACGTAAATAAAATTAGCCTCTAAATAACGGATAAAAAGTAGAACATGAGGCCCTATTTATCCTTTTCACGCTGCATCAGCAACTGATTGTCCTTCCTGGCTATGGACGACGCTAATACAAATATGAAAGGCATCGCAATCGACTTCAAACACCTTGTTAAAATCCAATAAAACCAGCCTATGGGCTTGAGTCAGATGCTCTTTGAGTTTTTGGAAACTCTTTTTAGCTTTTGATGTTCATGAAATTTTACCACATGTAAGCAATCTGAAATTGCATCAGCTTGGCTCCTGAAGTTTTTCACAAAGCATTGATAGAAGGAAGCCAATCCAAAAAACTATGATTTTTCTTTGATGGTTTTCGGGGTTGGCAAACTTCAAATGGCTTCAATTCGTAATCGGGTCAACCATGATGCCGTAGTGAGAAAATGTAACACAAGAAGTTAACTAAGACAGCAAGGAAGTCACACTTCTTGAAGTTAACAAAGATCTTACGTTCTCTCAGGATGGTGAGCACCTAACACAACTGGCTCAAGTGTTCATTTCCATTGCCACTGTAGATTAGGATGTCATCAACATAAACAACTACAAACTTCCCGATAAGAGGTCTCAAGACATGGTTCATTATGCACGTAAAGGTGTTAGGAGTATTGGTCAGGCCAAATGACATCATTAGCCATTCGTACCCCCTCGTGAGTTTTAAAAGCTGTTTTTCACTCATCATCAGGTTTGATTCTTATCTGGTGGTTACTATTCCGTAAGTTCATCTTAGAGAGTATGCATGCCTTGGTTAACATATCCAGCATATCATCCAGTTGGGGAATGGAAAAGCGATACTTGACCGTGATCTTGTTGATGGCTTGACTGTCCAATGCACATTCTCCAAGTCCCATCTTTCTTTCATGTTAGGAGTGCAGGGATAGCAACGAGGCTCATACATTCCCGCACATATCCTTTTCTCAAGAGCTCCATCACATGCCATTACATTTCTTCACGTTCATTCGGGCTCATCTAGTAGTAAGGTAGGTTGGGCATGCAAGCTCGAGGAACAAGGTCAACATGGTGTTGTATGTCCCTTAGTGGTGGAAGTACTTTAGGGAGGTTATCTGGCATTATGTTTGCATACTCTTCCAATATTGGAGCGACTTCTGTGTCTACTTTACCTGATTTCACAATTTCGCATGCAGTCTCCTTTCCGATAAGGGCAACAACAATCTGAGAGTCTTTAAGTTGGTCTTGGAAGGGGGTTGCTTGGAGAACCACAAGTGTTCCACATGGGTGTTGTGGTGTCTGGACAGTCAGAGTTTTGACGATCAATCAGTGTACCTTTGTGAGAAATGGTTGCCGTTTGCCTGGAACTAGTAGTATCCCTCTGTGGTCGGAGGGTAATTCACATTTTGTCAATAAAAAAGGTGCATGTGTTCTTTCTGATCTTGTGGCATGTATCTCAGTCATACTGCCAAGGTCATCACAGTAAGATGTGACACACATCTATAGGTGCAACATGATCCTAGACCTCATCTCTGTAGGTCGATCCATTGAAAATTTTGGCAAGACACTAATGTTTGAATTGGACATTTGAGTCTCATCGTTAAACCAAACCACATTATACGATCGATCTAATGGTTGTGTTTGTAATCGTAACTTATCCACCATTGCTTGGGCTATAAAAATTCCACACTTCCTCCGTCAATGATTAAAGAGCAATGACAAACCATTGGAGGCACATGTGGTGCGGAAGATTCTCCTCCTTAATCAATCTTCGTCACTTCCAACTTTAGGTACCAACATGAGTTGTTCCACCGCCTCAATAGGTGCATCGTCTTCTCTTCCAAAGTCATTATGTGTTCAATCATAAGAAAGGATCCATTAGTCTCAACATCAATTTCAACATCTTCGTACTTCCCATTGGTTTTTGTGTACCCACCCGCCCTATCCGATTTAACCTCCTCAGTAAGGGTAGTCTCATTGTCAGGTTCTTCATGCACTACGTGTGCAATTGCCACATGTGGGATGCGATATTTTGCTACCCGGTATCCCTTCTGAAGGCGCCTGAAGTAGGTGTCAGATCCCACAGTTGGTCGGGCCCTGGGGATTCCTGACCTTGCATAAGTGGGTTGGGCTTGAACACTTGTGCTTCCAGAAGTAGTGCAAGATCCAAAGGCAGTTGGTTTGACGGTTGATTGTGTGCTTACCCTAGTCTGTCTGGTAGTGGTGTTCGATGTAGTGGTGGTAGCACTAGAGGTGGTTGTGGTCTTCATGTGTTAATGATATTCCTCTATAATTTGGCTTCATTTCTTTCCGCTCTATCATGAGCAATATCCACTGCTCGACAATGTTGTTAAGGCGTGCGCCTAGGCGGCCGCCTAGGCGCCCAGGCGCCCCAAGCCGTGCGCCTAGAAAGCACGCCTTGCTTTCATTAAAAATAGCACACGCCTTGGGTCGCCTGGGCGTCAAGGCGCGCCTGGGCGCCGCCTAGGCGACTTTTTTTTATGCGTACTTACACATATATCGCATTTTGAAAATGCAATATACATAACACATTTAGAAATTGCGATACACATAACGCATTTTCAAATTGCGATATATATGTCGCATTTTGGAAATGCGATATACCCGTTCGACCCTGTATTACCACACCCAATTCGACCCGACCCTCATAACACTGTTTAGCAGAGAAACCCGTTCGACCCGTCCCTGTCTCCACCGCAGCCGCCTCCCTACCTCCTCCAGCGGGCTCCCTCCTCCTCCGACGACCTCCATCCTCCCGAGTCCCTACCTCCTCCAACGGACGCCCTCTTCCTCCAGCGGCCTCCTTCCTCCTCCAGCGACCTCCCTACCTCCTCCAGCGGCCTCCCTCCTCCTCCAACGGCCTCCCTCCTCCTCCGGCGACTTCCCTACCTCCTCCAGTGGCCTCCCTCCTCCTCCAGCAGCCTCCGTGCGTTCTCTTGCTCTCCCGTTGTAGAATGACTTCAATGGAATCCTTGGATGTGGATGCCATTCCTAATCCCACTACTACACCAACCCCATCTACTGTGCAAAGGCCTGGAGAAATTGATCCCCGCTTCACCGACAGGATGAATGATCCATGCTTGAAAGCGGCGTCGAAGGATCCCGGTTGGAAGTACTCTTTTTGGCCGAATACACTAGACAAGAATAAGGTGCAATGTGCATTGTGCGGCCACATTACTAATGGTGGAATCAAAAGGCAGAAAGAACACTTGATTAGTGGTTATCGAGATGTATCTATGTGTCCAAAAGCCACTGTGGAGATTAAGAAAGAGATGGCTGACTTCAAAATCGTAACAAGAAGAGGAAGATAGTCGTTGATTACAGATACATTGGAGCTGATTCAAACATTCCAGATGCAGCAGATGATGGTGATCATGGTGAACATGTAGTCATCTTGGATGACTCACATCCTACGGCTACAACAGGTAAAAACGTTAAATCTGGTTCTGGTTCATGTTCTGCAAATAGGCCACCTGTACGGAAGGATCCACACGGCAAGGGTCCTATAGACTCGTTTAGTTCTGCTAGCCCATGGGAGGTTGTGGCACAAAGGAGGGCAACGAGGGCTCGTGGTGAAGCACAACAAACTACAATTGAGTTTGCTTTAAAAAAGGATGCTACACAGGTGGCATATGATGCCATAGCTGAGCTATTCTATACAGGTGGCATCCCTTTTAATGTTGCACAACGAGAAGCTTTTGAGGTGGCAGTGGAGGCTATTGTCCAAGCTGGGAGAGGATTTGTTCCTCCATCTTATCACCAATTGCGAAAGCCCCTACTTGAAAGATTGTATGCAAGGACCAAAGATTTGCAGGTGAAGCATGAAAGCCATTGGGGGACATATGGATGCACGATTATGTGTGATGCATGGACTGATAAACGACAACGAAGTCTGATTAACTTCCTTGTTAATTCTCCAGAAGGGTCCTTTTTTATTTATGCAAAGAATGCAACATCCGATGTACACACCGGGGAGTATGTGTTCAAATTGATAGACGAGGCTGTGGAGATGGTGGGTGAGGAGAACGTTGTACAAGTTGTCACCGACAATGCAAGTAATTTTGTTTTAGCAGGAAAGTTACTGACGGAGAAGAGGAAAAACCTCTTTTGGACTCCATGTGCTGCACACTGCTTGGATCTGATGCTTGAAGATATTTCCAAGTTACAGAAATTTGCAGGAGTTATCAAGAGGGCCAGAAAAGTAACAACCTATATTTACCAGCATATTCGGTTGCATGATGCGTTTCTACAATTCAGTGAGGATCACCAAGAGCTGTCTAGAAGCGGAGTTACCCGCTTTGCTACCAACTACTTGACCCTTACTAGTTTGCTCAAGCAAAGGAAAGCTTTGGCGTCTTTGTTTATTTCTGAGGTGTGGAACACTAGTTCTTGGTCGAAGACACAGGATGGGAAATATGTCTATGAAACTGTGATGGAGAATGCTTTTTGGGAAAAAATTGAAGATTATCTTAGAGCTGTGCAACCCATCGTTACTGTGCTGCGTTTAGTGGATGCTGACGAGAAGCCACCCATGGGATGCATTGCTAGGGCTTTTGACACTGCAAAGGAAATGATTATTGAAAACTTTGGCAGGAAGGAAACAGATTACATGCCTATTCTACAAATTATTGATTCTCGTTGGGATAATCAGATGGCTCGTCCTTTGTATGGTGCAGGATGTTTCTTGAATCCTGCATTTTATTACAAAGTGAAAGACAACAATGAGGCATTGATGGGAAGGTATGAAGGTGATTTCATATTTTGCCTTGAGAGGATGGTTGATGATACCGATCAACAAGACATGATATGCTCTGAAATGGAGGTCTACAAAGGAGCTCGTGGTATGTTTGGCAGAGCAATTGCTATTAGACAAAGGGAAAAAAAACCACCATGTAAGTTACATTTTATTATTTATATTGAATGATTTAATGGTAACATGTGTTTACATTGTTGACTTATTGTGTAGTGGAATGGTGGGATACTTATGGAAGTTTCACCCCTGCTCTGAAGCGGGTGGCAAAGCGTATTTTGGAACTATGTTGCACATCTTCCTCATGTGAACGCAATTGGAGTGCTTTTGACTTTGTATGTATCAAAAACACTTATAAATTTACAAATATAAATGCCAACTTTATACTTGTAAATTTACGTAATACTTGAATTAATGTGCAGATCCACACAAAGAGGAGGAATAAGTTGGAGGTTGATAGACTTTCTAAGCTTGTTTACATCCAATACAACAAGCAACTTGAAGAGAGATTCAAAAATAGGAGGCTCGGGAATTTAGCAAAAGATTTTGATCCAATTGCTCTTTCAGAGTTAGATTGGTCAAGTGAATGGATGACAGGTCTTTACGTGGAACCAGAGGTTGTACCGGGGCTTACACTGAGGGTCATTGATGAAGCATTATGTGCTTCTCAAGCATATGAAAGTTCTCGTCCAAGAAGGAGTCAACCACAAGCACAACCAAGCACTTCAGCACGTGGTTGTCTTCGTGGCCGTGGTCGTCGTGGTACTCGTGGTGCACATGTGATTAGGCGACAATATGTACCTCCTCATGTTCCGAACGATGAGGAGGAAGAAGACGAGGAAGATGATTGGATGGATCTTAATGATGATTGCCAAGAGCAAGATGAAGGACATGAAGAAGAAACTAACTTGCGTGATGATGATGATTGAAGCATTGCTGTATTAGATTATGTCTTTAAGTCTTTGAAATGTTGTGTTATGCCAAACAATATGTCTGTATTTTTAGTACATTTTCCACTTTTTTTGCCAAACAATTTGTCTGTATGCCAAACATAACTTGTTTAATTATCTATGTTCTGATTCCTTTATGTGTTGTGATTCTTGATTCTTGTGATTAATTACTAATGTTTGGTTAAATGATATTTATTACTCTAACACTCTAGTTACTATGTATTTATAAATACAAAAGGTCTTGACAGAAAAATAAATCCAATGCTTACTGTATTGATATCGCATCTCCAAAATGCGACATACGCTTAAAAAAATAAAAAAAGATGTCGCATTTGAGACATGCGACATCCATTTGCTTAAAATAATTAGATGTCGCATGTCTCAAATGCGATATAGGTCACATTTTGTTAGACGCCTAGGCGCGCCCAGGCGCCCAGGCGCCTAGGATGAACGCCTGGTCGCCTTGCCGCCTTAATAACCATGCTGCTCGATAGTCACACATGTACAACTCATATTGGATGTTGGTTCATAATTCGTGCTTGTATCGAGCTACCCGTTGTGAGTCGCTTTCCTTTGATTGATTTCGGGCCATCAAAACACTTGGAATTCTTTGGTGTATTCCTTAACGGTGCGCGCTACTTGGCGAAGGTTCTGGAGGCGATTGTACAAGTTTTGTTGATACTCCTTTGGTAGAAACTTCTCTCGAAGCTTTCGTTGCATTCTTGTCTAAGAACGAATGTGCTCTTTACCTTGGTGGTGACGTTATTTCTGAATATGTTTCCACCAAAGTAAGACATATCCTTTCAGCTTCAACGTAGTAAACTGAGCTCTTTGCTCATTCTATAAATCCTTCCAAACAATGAAATGATCCAAATAATCCATTCACTCAATGAAGACATTTAGATCGAGTCGTCCATCAAAGTCGGCTACTTCAATCCTTATGTCGCGATCCCAATGGAAGTCCTGAAGTTGATTCTGCTGTTGACCTTGTGATTCGACCTCTCTCCTTCTGTCTCGCTCTTCCGCACGTCGCCTGTGGGGTCTCGGCATTCCTCCTCTTTGTTGCTTGTGGGGTACGGTGATTCCTGTGGCAGGGATTGCTCATTGCTTGCATCACTTTCAGAACTATGATCAAGGACAATAGGGTCTTGCCTACGATGTTGGTGATCTCAAGGACTATGATATCGGGTACTTGAAGATCATCTAGAATCCCTTTTATTGTCATCCTGTTTGTACTGTCTATCCGTCCTGTTAAAGTCCAGGACCTCCAATTATTGGTTGTTGTTAGCCATTGTTCTCTATATGTTTTCCAATCGGGTGTTAGTACATCGTATCTCATTACCAAGGTTTGCTATAATGGCTTCCAAACGTGCTGTGGAATGTGGGTCAGGGTGGCGAGCCATAGTTAATATGTTCCCAAGAGTACAAGGACACAACCAATGCAAGACGGATTTTT
Source organism: Ottelia alismoides (assembly GCA_037367405.1). Taxonomy (NCBI): domain Eukaryota; kingdom Viridiplantae; phylum Streptophyta; class Magnoliopsida; order Alismatales; family Hydrocharitaceae; genus Ottelia; species Ottelia alismoides. The sequence continues at coordinate 74,877 of JAZKJV010011634.1, forward strand.
TGCAAATTATTTCGGGCTATGCAAGATGGTGAAACCGAAGAGAATTGATTTGCTCTAATACCACTTGATGCAATCCTCAGACACCCTAAACTACCCACCAAATGTATGGGTATGCTCATAATTTGCACAGTTGCTATTTGATAAAAAAACAATCAATGATTACACAACCATGGTGAAGTATGGTGCAGAAGCCAACCTTTGCAAAGGCCAAACAGATTCACTAATTTGATATCGATGGAAATCAAGAATAGCTTCTTCTTAGGAGAACAAAGAAAATAACTATATAAAATAATTGATGTTCGGATGCCAACGTGAATTGCACGACAATAAAATTGCGGCATACTAATTAGAATAGTGGCTTGATTGGACAACCGCAAGTTTCCGATTTCTGGGATTAATAACCAGAAAAGTAACCGTAACAATAAATGAAACATCCCAATTATGGAAAAACGAGGACATTGTATCTCAATTTTTTAACATTAGCCGACCATGCATTATAACAATAACAAAGTCTTTTCTCACATTAAATAGGGTTGGCTACATGGATTCTTTGCTTCCATTCAGATATATCTTGGATCATTCTCGGGCTTAGATCCAAAAAACTAAGATTTCTTCGTATAGTCTCTTTCCAATAATTCTTGGGCCTTCCTCGCACTCTCTTAGCCGGCTCAACATCCCAAAACTCTGCATCTCCTCATCGGTGCATCAACTGATCTCCTTTGCAAATGGCCAAAGCACCTTAAGCGATTTTCTCGCATCTTCTTCGATCAGAGCTACACCAACTTTTCTTCTGATTGCATTATTTCGAGTTTGATCTTTATGTATGTGTCCACACATCCACCTTAGCATTTTCATTTCTTCTACTGCTATTCTCTTCGCATGTCTATGGTTCACATGCCAACACTCAGATCCATAGACATAGTAGGACTCACGGTTGCTTTGTAAAATTTTCCTTTGATTTTCAAAAGAATTTTCTCATCACATAGAACGGTAGGGGCTCCTCTCCACTTTAGCCAACTTCCATTTATTCTATTAGCAATGGAGGAAATATCGATATCATATTGGCTTGCCTGGAAAGGGTATATCGGAGATATATCGACGATATTCGTGGAAATGTTGGAAATGGCTCAAAATAGCCATTTTACCGTTTTTCTTCAAAAATTAAGATAATCCAAGATATTAAAAGAACAAATAACCTACAAATACATACTTATATCATACATATCAATCATTTGTACTCCATATATCGCATATACCGATCATATCGAAAATATCATTGTTAATTTTGATTGCTAACTTATAGATTTTGGAAATGGAGTTCATCGAGGTTTTTATAACATTAAATAACTTACAAATATACACTTAGATCACACATATCGATCATCTATGACCCTTATATCACACATCATATTGAACATATCGTTGTTAATGTTGATTGGTGGTGATTAATAAATTATTAAATGCAGAGAGAATTATGTAGTCGGTGTATCTTTTATGCTTTTTTATTTTCTCTGTTCGATCTTATGTAATTTACCCATGGGTCTTCTCTATATAAGAGAGCCTAATGTTCCCTGGAATAAACACAACTCTATTTTCTTCCAACATGGTATCAGAGTCAAAACCATAGGCTCTTTATCCACACACGCCACCCCCCTTCTCGGCGCTGCCCCTCCTCCTCGGCGTCGCCCCTCCTTCTCCGCACCCCTCCCGCAGCCCCGCCCCGCCCTGCCGGTGAAAGCCCGTCGGCACCTCTGTACCTGGCCCCTGCTGTAGCCGCCTTCTTCGTCATATCCATGGATTTGGGTGTGTAACGTCTACATACGCACTCAAATCCTATGAAGTTTATGTAGACACTTGTTCTTTCGTCTACAAGTCCTAGTTCTTCGTCTCCGGCGATATGTTAGAAAACAAGGTCGATATGCTCTCCATAGACGCGTTCAAAGGTCCCGCGCCAATAGTCAAGATGGATGGGACAAACTATGAGCTCTGGGCGATGCAGTTCATGAGCCTTATGAAGTCGAACGGTAAGAAGCATATTCTTACCGAGGAAGAGCCGGGAGAGAAGACTGGGATCTATGCCTCCTGGGAGGCTGATGATTCATATGCCAAGGTCTGGTTGTCAGGCACGTTTTCGATGAAGATTGCTAATGATGTCCTCCATCAGCCCACCGCTAAGGCGATGTGAGACATACTGACAACGACATATTCACAAGTGCGGAATGAGACCAAGATGTTACAACTTCAGCACGACATATTCACAATGAAGCAGAATGGGCGACCACTTCATTCCTTGTATACATCCCTGAGGGGGATGTTTGAGAAACTCTACAACACTATTCCTCTCACGGCCACACCCGAGCAGCAGAAGACATTTCGGAATGCTACCATGGTAGGAGTCCTACTTGAGGCTTTTGATCCCGAATATGATGCGGCCCGATCACAGATACTTGTAGATGCTACCATTCCTCATATGGAGGAGGTCTACCGGAGGTTTAGCCGCATCTTTGTCTCATCCAGTGCCTCTACACCACCCCCCTCGGCGATGGATGCTTCCAGAGGGAGAGGTGGTTCGTCTTCTTCATTTTGTGGCCGTGGAACTCGAGGTCGGGGTAGTCGGTTTCGTCAGCCCTGCACTTTTTATCACCGTACATGCCACTTTGAGGATACATGCTATTCTAAGCATGGATCTCCAGCCTGAGCCCGAGTAGCAGAACATGTTGCATCCCCGTCAGCATCTACTACGGATTAGAGGTTTGAGGAGCTAGTTGCTAGATTACGTGATATTATGCCTCCTGTTTCTACAGATTCTCCTGGAGGCCCTTTCGATATTGCTGCGTCAGCTTCTACCAGTACTCCTGCCACGACTACCACCTCAGGTAGTGCCTGTGCTTTTACCACATGTTATAGTTCAGATGTCTCAGATTGGATCATGGACTCTGGTGCCACACACCATCTCTGTCGCGACAGAGACCGAATATTGTCATACAGGGAGATTCCACCAGGGCGGTCAGTGGTAATAACTAACGGGACTCATTCACTCATTGTTGGACAGGGAGAGGTTATTTTGTCTTCTTCCATGCATCTAAAGAATGTCTTACATGCCCTCGATTTCTCGATGAACTTACTCTATATTAAACAGATTACAAAGGATTTGCACTGTCGCGCTATATTTGACCCATCTTCTCTTATTCAGGACATTCTAACGGGCAGGGTGATTGGCTGTGGCTCTGAGAAGGATGGTCTTTATCGTCTGAACCGAAGTTCATATGCTGGAGTCTCTTCTCATGTAGCTGGATCAGTCTCTCCCTATACATGGCATCTACGCTTTGGTCACCTTCCCCTTCAGAAGATGCGTCATCTCTTGCCTCAGATCTCTCCGAGTTCTTCCTTCTGATTTGAAGCTTGTCAGTTAGGGAAGCACCACAGAGCTAGCTTCCCTAGTCGTCAGAGGCGGAGCAGTAGCTCCCCTTTTGAATTACTTCATGGTAATATTTGGGGTCCCAGTCGTGTCCCTGATCACCAGGGACATATTTTTTCTTGTAGTGGTCGATGATTTCTCTCGTTTGACGTGGGTTTTCCTATTAAAGAATAAATCTGAAGCTGGCGATGTTATCAGAAATCTTATCAATGAAGTGGAAAATATTTTTTCATCCCATGTGAAATATGTCCGTACTGATGATACTTTGGAATTTTGCACTCGCTCTCTCTCCCAATATTTGTCGTCAAAAGGCATTATTCATCAAACCATATGTGCGTACACCTCTCAACAAAATGGAGTCGCTGAGAGAAAACATCATCATCTTCTTGACATTACTCGAACTCTACTTATCCAGAGTTGTGCTCCTATTTCTTTTTGGGGAGATGCCGTTCTTACAGCCTGTTATCTGATCAATCGTATGCCGTCCACAGTACTTGGTGAGAAAATTCCTCTTTCTGTTGTGTTTCCAGATAAGGAATTGTTCTCACTCACCCCTCGTGTTTTTGGTGTTGTTGCTTTTGTTCATCAGTTATCTCCATGCCTTGACAAGCTCTTGCCTAGAGCTGTCAAATGTGTCTTTGTGGGTTACTCTCGGACTCAGAAGGGATACCGTTGCTATGATCTTGTAAACGAGAAAGATTTTGTCAGTGCTGATGTTACATCCTTTGAGTCTGTTATGTACTTTTCTCCTGCAGGTGACAGATTGGCCTCAAACACATCTAATGATGAGGTCTATGATCCTCCACCTCATATTGTGAGTCCACTAATGTCCATTCCAGTTCCTGAGGTCACGCCAACACCACCACCACCACTACCTCCGCCACTGCCACCACCACCACCAAAACCACTTATCTCGCCATTACCAAAATTTTATACACGTCGGTCGGGCCCTGCTCATGCTGCACGTCAATCATCTAGCATGCCTCAGGTATGTCCAGATGTTAATACTAATGATGGGTCGGATAGTGTGCATGTGCAGGGTTCATCACTGCAGGAGGAATATGAACCGACGAGTACTGTAGTTAATGATCTGGATGTCCTTATTGCTATAAGAAAGCAGAAACACACTTGTGCTTCGTATCCCCTTGCCTCCCAGGTCTCCTTTCATTGCCTCACAGGAGACTTTCAGAGATTTGCAGTGGCTTTGTCTTCTGTGGAGATCCCACGGAATTATCAGGATGCATTGAAAATTGATTGCTGGCGTTCTGCCATGGAGGAGGAGATGGCTGCCATACAGTCACGGGGTACATGGAGCTTGGTTCCCGCTCCCTCGGGAGCATCTGTTGTTAGCTGCCAATGAGTTTTCACTGTCAAGTATCATGCAGATGGCAACCTTGATCGCTACAAGGCAAGGCTAGTGGCGCGAGGTTTTACTCATACATATGGCATGGACTATATGGATACGTTCTCTCCAGTTGCCCGTCATTCCACTCTTCGTATTCTTCTGTCAGTCGCCGTGGTACGTGATTGGCCCTTGTTCCAACTTGATGTTAAGGATGCATTTTCGTATGGAGATCTGCAGGAAGAAGTCTACATGTAGCAGCCTCCGGGGTTTGCTGCTGAGGGGGAGAATCATATGGTGTGCAGACTTCATAAGGCAATATATGGCCTTACACAGAGCCCAAGGGCATGGTTTCAGAAGCTTTCCCATCTAATTGATCAACAAGGATTCAAGAGATCTAATGCAGATCACTCGTTGTTCGTTCAGAAGACTGCTCGAGGTACGGTTGTCATCATGGTGTATGTTGATGATATTTTGGTTACAGGAGATGATGCCTAAGGGATAAAGATGACAAAAAGCATTTTTGGGCCGTCAATTTGTTACGAAGGACCTTGGTACACTACGATACTTTCTAGGGTTGGAGGCCAGGAATGCACATGGTCTTGTGATGACCCAAAGGAAATATATTACAGATATGCTTATCGAGACGGGCATGGTTGGGTGTAGACCTTCTACTACTCCTATGGACCCCAGCATGAAATTATATGATAATGATACAAAGGAAGTTGACAGGAGAAGGTATAGAGAAATGGTTGGTAAGCTTCTTTACATGACTATAACTCGACCTGATATCAAGGTTCAGGAAAGCGGTATGCGTATGCGTTCGGACATGTCACTGAATAGCGCTTAAGCGGTATGCGAGGGCATATGCAGAATATATGCGGTTCTACATGGTTTCCTAATTTTTTATTTAAAAATAAATATATACAAAAGTGATTACAACAGAACTAAATTTATGTATAATTGTGGTCCAACAGAAGATCTAAGAAAAATAACTTTCTTATAGAGTTCAAAACAATCTCTATCAATCAGATATCAATACTTCAATTAAACGGTTAGCACACAAAATAATTGACAACAATCAACAAAATAGAAAAGTTAGCACACAAAATGCCTCTATTGTTGAATATAATGTCATTTATCTCTGTCGTTATATTTATAACCGATCCTCCATCAAAAGTACCAAACTTTGCATATAATATATTGCATTCATAATAACTATTAGTTGACTAAATTAGTTTGATAAATTATTAATACATTATTCTTTTTCTTCCTTGCGTATTTACTCCAATCTCGCAGTACAACTACTTTGACGATGTATTTAAGTGGTCATGGAATGCTTAGTTGGCATACATGCAAAAGCAAGGAAAACGTGACACAAATAACACAATAAAAACGTGGCACAAATTAAATAAATAAAAAAATAAATAAAAAATGTGTATGCGGCCGCACAGACCGCATATGCGGCCCGCATAAGCGCACATGGCGCATAATGGGGGGCTTCATGAAAGCAGTGCGCTGAGGGCACCGCATACGCATATGCGGCCACACAGACCGCTTTCGTGAACACTGCCTGATATTACCTTTGCAGTCAGTCCGGTAAGCCAGTTTATGGAACAACCAGTGTTGCAATAGTCAGCCGACTATCCCGAATAGTCGGTCCGACTATGCGGTGCGGGGGGGGGGTCCCCGACTGAACAGAGCCCCAATCGGTCAATAGTCGGCCTGACCGAATAGTCGGCCGACTATTCGGCCGACTGCCCGACTATTAGGCCGACTGGAGTTTGACTTTTGATTTTTTTTATTTTTTTATTTTCAATTTTCATTTTTATGGGTTACATGTTACCACGGTATCGCAACAAATGTCAAATTCTATATATCTATTATATTGATTGGTACTTTTGTCTTGGATTCATGTTAACTAATGACCATATAAGTATAAAAATATAAGAATCAAGGTTCAGGAAAGCGGTATGCGTATGCGTTCGGACTGGTCACCGAATACTAATTAAGCGGTATACGGGAGCATATGCGGGGTATATACGGTTTTAAGCAGTTTTCTATTTTTTAATTTAAAAATAATAAAATATCTATGAATAACATTACCACTGAAGTTATGTATCTAAGTGGAGTTAAAGAAAGTCTAAGAAAAACGGTTCATGTTAGATGGGTGTGTATATATACTTTTAATTGCCTCATATTTAATCACAAAAAAACATCTACCATAAAAACTTTACATTATATGTTTCGTAATAACAAAACTTCAATACATATACATGCACTACATGAGTAAAACCTCAATCGGCATATATAAAAATATTCAACGATACCTTGTATATACTCGTGAAAATAATACATGAGAAAAACATAAACCATTGCATATACATAATGGTATAATGCATTGCAATTGTATATAAATGCATGTCATATTCTAACAATTGAATGAAGAGGCAGAGTTACGGAATTAAGGACCTAAATGAGAAGATTGAAAAGTTGGAGCTGCTGGAGCAGTATGCGGGGCATATGCGGGATATGCGGGGCATATACGGGCCGCATATGCGGGGAGGGTGCATAATGCACTGATTCAAGTAATCGGTGCGGTCTACATGCCGCACAGGCATATGCGGCCGCATATGCGGCCTGTGCGGCCGATTTAGTGAACACTGATAAGAATATATGTATTATAAATAATTTTTATATTAAAAAAATACAAAACCGAATAATTCCGAATAGTCGCCCGAATACCGATTATTCTCTATTTAGTGACCCCTCCGACTGAATACCGACTACCGTCTTCTGCAACACTGGGAACAACCGAGACAGGTACATATGGATGCAATATATATGATACTCATGTATCTAAAGTTGTCTCCAGGCACACGGTTGTTGATTAGAAAGGAAACAAATTTATCTATCTTAGCATGTGCGGATGCTGATTATGCAGGATGCCCCAAGGATCAGAAGTCTACTTCAGGCTTTGCAGTGTTTGTGGGTAGCTCTCTAGTTTCTTGGAAAAGCAAGAAACAAACAGTTGTGGCTATATACAGTACTGAATATGAATATAGGGCCATGGCACAAGCAAGTACGGAGATGATGTGGGTTCGAGCTGTACTAGAAGACTTGCATATAGACGTACCTCTACCCATGCAGCTACAGTGTGATAATCAAGCCGTGTTGTTCATTGCTAATAATCCTGCCTTTCATGAAAGAACTAAACATATTGAAGTAGATTGCCATTACACTAGAGATATGATCTAGAAGGGCCTGATTTCTACTTCACATGTTAGTTCAGGAGAGCAGACTGCCGACATCTTCACCAAGCCATTGCTCAGAGGACCATTCCAGAAGTGTACTTCCAAGCTGAGCATGATTGATATCTATGCTCCATCTTGAGGGGGAGTGTAGAGAGAATTATGTAGTCGGTGTATTCTTTATGCTTTTTTATTTTCTCTGTTCCATCTTATGTAATTTACCTACGGGTCTTCTCTATATAAGAGAGCCTAGGGTTCCCTGGAATAAACACAACTCTATTTTCTTCCAACAATAATCATTGGAATTGGAAATTTGGAAACAAAGTTGCTTGATTCTAACTGGATCAACATTGTACTTCTTTTCATCTCTATTGCCAAAGAGGACAAAGTTTGCCATTGAAGAACCGTCGTATGCACCCCCCTATCTATCGCACCATAACCTACCAGACAGGGGTCTCATTACCTGGTCAACGAGCCTGGGGGGGGGGGTCTAGGGGAGTAGGTGGGCTCCCCCTGCAGGGGTATGGGGCGACGCCCCGACCCGGAACAAAATATGTAATTCACAACGTGTTTTAATACTAGGAATAGCAAAATAAGTAGTGAAATCAAGCTTACAAGGGTAATATCATTGATATATATATATATATACATACACACATATAATATCATGAAATATCGACGACATCGGTTGATATATGATAAATTTTGTACAAAAACCAGCTATTTTTGAGCTATATGGCTTGATATGGCGATGGCATCGATATCTCATGAGATATCGACTGATATCCTGAAAAAAGATATCTATATGAATATCGGTACCTATATCTCATCGATACTGATATATCGTCGATATATCGTGATATTGCCCTAACATTGTTTATTAGTACCATCTCCATCAACTTCCCCATCTTGTTGCAAAACTGATCCCAAGTATCTAAAGGAATCTCTTCTGAATGTTATGGTCATCAATCTTCACATCGATTCCTTCACCATTGCTTCCATCAAAACTACACTCCATATATTCAGTCTTAGCCCTACTTATACAAAATCCTTTAGTCTCTAATGCGTGTCTCCAGATTTCAAGCTTCTCATTTACTCCATCTCTAATCTCATCAATCGACACAATATCATCAATGAATAACATACAACAAGGTATCTCATCCTGAATGTGACTTGTCAACTCGTCCATAATAAAAGTCAAAAGGAACGTACTCAAATCTGAACCTTGATGCAGACCAATGTTGATGTCAAAATAGTCAGTCCTCCCAGACTGTATCCTTACACAAGATGAAGTCTTATCATACATATTTTTTACGAGGTTAATGTATAGGACATGTACTTGTCTCTTCTCCAAAACTCTCCATAATATCTCCCTTGGGACAAAATCATAAGCCTTCTCCAAATTAATAAAAATCATATGGAGGTTCTTCCTTTTAACTCTATGAATCTCCATTTTTCTCCTGAGTAAATGGATGTCTTCCTTAGTTGAGCGACCTGACATGAATCCAAATCGGTTTTCTTTTACTTTGAAAACTTGCCTCAGCCTTCTTTTCATCACACGTTCCCAAATTTTCATAGCGTGACTCATTAACTTGATATCTTTGTAATTTGAACAATTTTGAATGTCTCCTTTGTTGTTTTAAAGAGGCACCACGATGCTTCTCCTCCAATCTTCAGGTATTTTCTTGCTTCGCCAAATAACATTGAGTAAATTTGTAAGCCAAGTCAAACCACGCTCACCAAAATTTATCCAAACTTCTATAGGAATGTCATCAGGTCTTACACCTTTCCCATGTCTCATAACCTTCAAAGACTCCTCTACTTCCTTTGTATTCATCTATAGCTTGCACTGTTCAAATAACTTTCACTACTAACTAGATTTCCCTAAGTTATCTCTTGATTTCCTTCCCCAATGAAAATCTTATGGAAGTACTGCTTCCATCTAGTCTCTATATCTTTTTGAGTAAGAAGCACGCGACCTTCCTCATCCTTAATGCATCTCACTTGAGAGAGATCTTTGGTCTTTCTTTTTCTTGCTTTAGCCAACCTGAATATATCCTTCTGACCCTCTTTAGATGGAGTTTTTTGTACACAACTTCATAAGCTTTTGATTTAGCTTCACTTACCGCATTCTTTGCTTCTTTCTTCGCTATTTTGTAGTTTGTGACAGTTTCATTTGTTTCATCCTTAGACATATATTTAAAGTATGCTCTTTTAATTTTTAGCTTCTTCTGTACCCTTCCACTCCACCACCAAGCCTCCTTTTGACCTGTAGCTCCTCCCTTTGACTCGCCTAGCATCTCTTTGGCTACCCTTCGGATATAAGATGCTACCACCTCCCACATCTCGTTTGCACTTCCGTTACAATCCCAAGATAAGTCTTCTAAAACCTTCTCCCTGAAGCTTGATTGTTTCAATCCAAGATTCCACCATCTAGTTCTAGTGATCTTGGAAACCCTCTTTTTCTTTACCAACCCTTTTATTTGCACATCCATGACTAGCAAGTGATGTTGAGTAGTCAGACTCTTTCAAGGGATTACTTTGTAGTCTCTGCAACACAACCGATCTTTTCTCCTCAACGCAAAGTAATCTATCTGTGTTCTAGTCCAGCCACTCTTACAAGTAATTAAATGCTCCTCCCTCTTCTTGAAGAGAGTGTTTGCAATGAAAGATCATAAGCCGTTACAAAATCCAGAATGATTTTTCCCTCTTCATTTCTATCCCTGAAGCCATGCCCTACATGAACACTAGCATACCCTGAAGCATCCTTTCCCACATGTCCCTTAAGATCTCCACCTAAGCAAATCATCTCTCTTTGTTGGAATTCTTGCATAGTCTTATCCAAAGCCTCCAAAAATCTTGTTTAATCCTTTCATCCAAACAAATTTGCTATGCATAAACAGAGATGATATTCAGAATTTCGTCTTCGAGCACCACTTTTAACAAAATAATTCGATCCCTGAATCTTTGCACCTCAACCATATAATCCTTCGAATCATTATGAACTACCACTCCAACACCATTTCTGCCCATATCTTTACATGAATAACAAAGGTTAAATCTTGTCTTCTCGATCTCCCTTGTTTTCTCTTTTTTTTTGAAGTCAAAGAGGGGGAAACACGCTATGGTTCCCACCCCGTAAATATTGCTCTCAAGATAGGAGGTTACAGAAAGACTTACAATGTCCATGCCTCAAGGAAAGATTCGGATTGGAAAATTACATTTTTGCAGTAGAAGCGTTGGGATAAGAAAAGTACTATGAGATTGGGGTGTAGGAGGAACCACAATAGGAGGGTGGTGGTGGTGTAGGAGTAATCACAACTGGAGGTGGTGGTGGCATAGGAGGGAGTACATAGACCTCCTTTCTAGACTCAGACGATGTCATGTTACATGTAAGAGAAAAGTACATAACCGACTCATAGAAAGTGGCATCAACGTTAATGTAGTACTTCCGTCTTACATGATCAAAGCATCGGTACCCTTTCTGCATCCAAAAGTATCCCTCAAAGACACACTTGACATCTCTTAGTGTGAGCTTGTCACGATCACGAGTCAACTGGTGAACAAAAGCCACTGAAAAAAGACACGAGGTGTTAGAGAAAAGATCCTTGTCAGGAAATGCAATTGAAAAAGGAATATTTTCTCCTAACACAGAGGATAGCCTCTGGTTGACTAGATAACATGCATTAAGTACGACATCTCCTCAGAAAAAGTGGGAAGCATGACTCTTAATGAGAAGAGTCCTGATCACATCAAGAAGATGACAGTGTTCGCGTTCTGCTATACCATTTTGCTAAGAAGTACATAGGCAAGATGTCCGATGTATGATGCCAATGTACTTGAAGAACATAAATAGATAAGCATGGCCTCAAATTTCAGCGAAATTCGGTCGAATATCGATATCCAGTCGAAATCGAATTCGACCGAAATGACCGAAATCTGGGGGTCCTAGTACAAAAAATGACCGAAATGACTGAAATTTCGATCGAAATTCCACCGAAATTCCATCGAAATTCTGTTTTGGCCAATACCGAAACGGTGACCGAAGCCGACATTTAGGGCCTTGTAGATAAGTAGTACAAATCTCCAATGCATTGTCAGAGCGAACATATCTAAAATAGCAGAAAAAATGTTCTTTACCTCAGCAATGAAGGAGTGAATTATAGAGCCAACCTTAGACTTATTTTTCAAGAGAAAAAAATTGAGAAAGCCTAGAATAATCATCGATGGTGACATGATAGAACCTGTGGGACTTGGCGGTCATGAACATGTCTGGGATCCCAAAAATCAAAATGAAGAAGCTCAAGTAAAGAATACTACAACTCTTGCGAGCAAGAAAACTAGAACGATGATGCTTCCTAGGCTGGCAAGCCTGAAATGTAGATTGAGATGGGATCTGCGGTAGGACTCTACACAACTTTTACACCGGAAGGTGATCGAATCGAAGGTGCCACATATACATAGAGACATACATGTGGGAACGAAAGAGGAACCATTATACGAAGACTGCACTGGTATGTAGAGATCCCCTTGCTCACGACCACATCTAATCATCCTGCCTATGAGTACATCTTGAAATATAAGAGAAGATGTATCAAATATATCACGACAATGCAAATTTTGGTGATTTGACTAATAGATATCACATTCATAGAAAAATTAGGTGCATGAAGCATATTTTGCAGACACATTAATGGCGTCAAACAGATCTCCCCTATCCTGTAATAAGGGAATGCGCCCTATCTGCAATACCAACGAATATGCCTTGTAGTACGGATCTGTAGGACATCAACTGAGCTCTGTCTGCGCACAGATGATGAGATATACAGAATCCGTAATCCACATTTTCATGTCTACCATGCGACAACTAGTAAGTGCATAAGCTTTACCCGAAGGGCCCGAAGGAACACTACTAGTGACGACATCATGAGTAATAATCTCCCTCGACGAGAGACAAGATCATCGAATTTCTGATTAGTAGAAGCGATATAATGCTCTACTTGCTCGACAACATGAGCAGAAGTGGGGTAATCCTGCTTTAGGTAGCATGTATCCTCGAAGGGTTAGAATGATGGCAGTATGTGCATGGCTGATGTGGGCGTTCACCTCCTCTAGCACAGATACCACGTCCTTTGAACTGAGATGGACCTCCTTTGCCGCAAGTTGTGGCACTCGCAAAGGTGGTAGGAGCGGTGGACGTAGAAGAACCATCATTCTGCTAAGTCTGCATCCTCAATATGAGGTATAGACACACCCGTAAGAAGCTGGGTGCATGACTCATTCATCACATGAGAGTAAGTGGCCGCGAGAGTGTCCCACATTGTCTTGGCAGTAGGCTGAAGAATGATGTTATTGGCTATTTCCGTGGTCATAGTACTAGATAGTTGTATACGTGCATACGCATCGTCTTGCTTCCATGAAGCATTCACCGTTGTTGACCGGCTTAGACTACATCATGATGCGATCGTTGTTATTGCACTACATGGTGATCATAATTTGCTTGGACCACAACTCATAGTTGGTCAAATCCATCTTGATAATGGGTGCCGTGCCATTGAAGGCATTGAAGGAAGATAGGTCACCCTTGTTTTCTGACATGATAAAGAAGCCGGGAAAGGACGCGACTGGGGGTTGTAAACTGATATGAATGTGTCTAAACGATCATACAAGGAATCGGTTTTGTGTTCAAATTCATGACACAATCGTTCCCATCAACAAAGAGAGCACTCTAGGGCCTACCACTGGTCTAGAGGTATGATCTAACGTGAGTCAACCTAAAATCATGTCATTTTGGAGACCTTGGAGGGCTTAACGGCAAAATAGGAGACCACTAGTGCCTTGGTTCGGCCTACGACAATGCCACTGGGCCTATCAAAGCTGCGTGGCGGCTAAACTTGGGGTTGGTCACCGCTTGGGCTGAGTAGGCCGATGCCTAGTGCACGTCGGAAGCTCTAGGGGACCATTGGTTGCTCCTGCAACGAGGAGGATCATTGGTGGCTGCTGCGCCGAGAAAGGTAGCCACTAGAGGTTGATGCGGCTAGAGGGTGCTGCCAGAGGTGCAAGTGGTGGCACGAGGGCATGGCAATGACAGGATGTGCTGGCGGGTGGGGTTAGGTCAAGGGGGTAAGAGATTTCTAGTCTAGGATCGTTGCTCTGATACCATGCAGAAAGAGAGTAATAACTTAGACGACACCTTAGGGCTCTCTTATATAAAGAAGAGAAAACCTAGATGGCAAATTACATAATAGAGATAAAGAAATAAGAAATGCATAAAAGATACAAAATGATAAATATATCTCAACAATATTGCTACTACGACTCTAACAAACCAGGAAACTAGATCTGTGATGCTTCCCAAGCTGGCAATCCTCGCACTGAAAAGTGGACCGAGATGGAATATGTGGAGGACATTACACAACTTCGGCAAAGATAGGCGGTCGAACCGAAGATGCTACATGTAGGTGGAGACTAATCCAATAGGAATGGAGTAAGCACCAACATATACAAACTGGTCTGGTTTGTAGAAACCCCCTTGTTTACGGCCACATCCAATCACCCTACTAGTGAGTATATCCTGAAACAGAAGAGTAGATAGGTCAAATTTGGTATGACAATGCTATTCCTTAGTGATTTGACTAACAGGTAATAAATTCATAGAAAAATCAGACGCATGAAGCATATCCTGCAAGTGCATAGACTGTTTCAATCAAGTCTCTTATTGTCTTGTAATGAAATAATGAGTCCTATCTACAATAAAAACTGATTTGCTATGATGAAGATCTGCAGGAAGAGATCTGAGTTATGTCTCCACACAAGTGATGAAAGACACCCGAATCCATGATCCACTCAGAGATTTTTGCCCTGTAACAACTAGTAAGAGCATATGCTATACTTGAAGTACTAGCAAAGATTGAGGCAACGATGTCGGATGAGCCTGAAGGAGAACGAGAGGGTCCGACAACATGAGTCATGGTCTCTCTCAGATAGATCATCAAACGTCTGCTTAGAAAAGGTGACAATAGTAGCAAGGGTTTCAACATGCTCTACGACATGGGCAGATGCTTCATGACCTTGCTTCTGATAGCCGATATCCTTAGAGTGATCTGATCATTGACAGTAAGTGCAAAGCTGACATGGACGTCCGCCTCCTCTAGCACGAGGATCACGCCCATTGAATTGAGAAGGACCTCCTCTGCTGCGAGATGCAGCCATAGCCAAGGTCGTCTGAGTAGAGGCTGAAGAAGGGTCTGTAATGCTGTCGAGTCTGGTGTATGCTTCCTCCGTGGGAGGTATGGAAGCACCTGCAAGTAAATGAGTTTGTGCAACATCATCCTCAGGGTAACGAGGTGCTAGAATACTCCAACCATGATGGTGTTCTTGTACGCCTTCTGCTGCTCTAGAGATGCTCTCAGATGTGTGAACCGTGAAGCTTCTTAAGCACGCCCCTGAGAGATGAATATAAAATATGAAGAGGACAACCATTTTGCTTGGCCTTGAAGATGCCATACTAGAGCTGTAGTATCTTTGTCTCATTCTTTGCCTGAGAATAGGTGGTAGCGATGATGTCCTGCATTGCCTTGGCAATGGGATAATGCATGATATCATTGGCTATCTTCATGGTAACAATATCAGATAACAATGTTGTAAAAGTCGCCCGACTAGTAGGTACGACTAGTCTAGTCAGTGGGGTGACCGACCGAGTACCGTCTAATTCCGACTAGGCACACTAGTTGACCAATTTTTACTTGGAAATACCATATTTTTATATTTTTTGCTTTTTTATATGCAAACTCATTATAATATGCATAGTGTTTTATTTAAATTCGAATACTTTTTTATTTTATTATGACAATATAAAAATGTACAAAATCTATGTTAATATATGTATAAAAATGAGTTATATGTTTAAAATAATCATAAAATTCAGAGACAAATTAAAGTCCGACTAAATCCGATTAGTCGTTCAATTGCCGATTAATCCTTAGTCAATGACCCGGCCGACCGAGTACCGACTACTGACTTTTGCAACCTTGCCAGATAGCCAAATGCGTGCGTACGTGTCATCTTACTCCCAAGAGGCATTAACCCCAATCTTGTCAGCCGGCTCATCTTATGTTAGGATGCGCTTCTTCCCATTGCATTGCTCCATAACTCGTAATTGATCTCATCTATCTTCACAATAGATGCGGACCTTTGAAGACGTCTGAAGATGATAGGTCGACCTTTGTTCTCTATCTGTCTAACATGATGTTGGGAAAGGTCGCAATTGGGGTTGTAGGCTGATGCGAATATGTCTACACAATCATACATGGAATCGATTGTGTGCAGACTCATGGCATAATCGCTCCCACCCATCAACCAATAGAGTGCTTTTAAAGCATGCGGATGAATCTAGAAGTCTGATTTAACCACAAACAGCCCAAAATCAGGCTGTTTTGGAGTCCTCAGGAGGCACAACTGCGCGATGGGTTACCTATGGTGCCAGAGAGGGGCTTATGATAGTGCCGCTGGGCCCAACAATGCCACTGGGTGGTGAAAACAGTGGTTGGAGACAGCTTTAGGTGGTGCTCGGAGGTGTTGGACAGTGCCAGAGATGCACCGTGGCAGCCCTAGAGTGGCTAGGAGGCATCGCCAGGCCTCAACGGTGAGAGAAGACCTCCGTGCAAGAGGGATGGGGCCTCATGTGAGGGCTGGAGCCTTCGCCGGGGTTGCCTGCATGATTGCCGCACGTGAGGACTAGGGGCTTCACCAGCAGGAGGAGCTGTCGCACATGAGGCATGGGGCTGCTGGGGGTTGGCTCATGACGACGAGAGGGGGGTGATGATGGGGTAAGGGCGCTTGGTTCATGCTCCAATCTAGGACCGTTACTCTGATACCATGTGGAGAGAAAAATATAACTTTCTTTATAAAAGGGGCCATATTATATAGATAGGAGAAACTTGAGAGAGCAAATTACATAATAGAGATGAAAGAAGTAGAACATACATAATAGATAAGAAAAGATAAATATATCCTCAACAGAAAACATAAAGCTTCGGGGTGTATGTCAAGGCACAAAGCTTAGGGAATTGATCACAATGTATCATGTCCTAATACTAATAATTAGTCTGATTCTAAACCTCCTCCCATCCCCAAACATTTCTCAAAATATGGGTAACATCTGTCAATGTTGAGTTGATCCCCTTCCAAAACCTTGAAAGACCATGTACTGGGGACACCTCAATGAATAGACATGAGCTGCTATCATACATGATATATACAAGTGGATAGATCAAGTCTTCATTATTCTCCTACATACGCATAACTCATTTCATGAGGAGATTGTTGTTCATTTCCTTCCGCTTCCAAACCCCAATGTGTTTTCATTTAGAGGCTGTGTCATCGAGTCCCGATCAAACAGGACTACCATGTCCCTTCCTTAGTTGCCATCTTATCCATTATATTATAACCTAGAATGAATGTCGTTTGAACTGGAGACGTGATGTCACTCAACACTTCCCTACGACGATTAGCACAACTTTTCTACAATGAGATAATCATTAAAGAGCGCGTCGTGGAATCCTCTAGATACTGTGACCTTTTTCTACGCAACACTGCCTTACCGTCTCAAAATCTTAGTATTAATGCCTTAGACAATCGAGGCGTAAGCCTCATTGAAGTAGTCCGATGCTATATCCTTGAGGTTATATCCCCTTAAAACTACCTTAGACAATGCATAAAAAACTACCTTAGACAATTTAGGCATAAGCCTCAGTGCCTCGAGATGGATTTTTTTAAAATCGTGGTTTCACTAGAGTTGTCCAACCATCACAACGCGGTACTAGGACAAATATCTTTGGTACTGTTACATGAGAAAAATAATTGGTCTACACTTTTAGAGGTACTCTAGAACATCGAGCAGATGCCATCACCCATTTGTAAAATTGTGGTCCCATGAGCTCTATCATCTCATATCCCGTTCTCTTTAGTCATATGAATGTCGACACTCTCAAGGGAAATTTGAACTTTAAATCAGTCGACTGTTGCGTGTGGGTGGAGACAACACCTTGTAGACACCATCGTGAATGAAAACTCCCCATCATACCAATACTTATAAGTACAACCAATTGAAGGCTCCTATGTTACGCATTAACCCACACATTTGTAACAATTCCAGTACACTTAGTTTAAAAAAAACCCAACATTTAAAGGAGGACCCTAAGAGCACTTGGACCGATGATCGAGAACACAACTTCGAGTTATATGTCAAGGTGAAAAGCTTATGGAACTGATCACAGAGAACCCCTTCCTGATAGCAATCATTAGTTTGATTCTAAACCTCCTCCCATCCCTAAACATGTCTCTAAATAAGGGTAATATTTAATGTCAAGTCGATCCCCTTTCAAAACCTTGTGAGGGAACGCACCTGGGACACCTCAATGAGTAGATATGAGCTGATACCGTAAATGCTATATACTTGTGGATAGAACAACTCTTCATTTCCCCCCTATGTATACAGAATCCATTTCATGAGGTGATCCTTATTCATTTCCTTCAACTTCTGTACCCCTAATGCGCCTTCATTTAGAGGTCATGTCACTGAGTCCCAATAAAATAATAGTACTAGCCCCTTCCCCCGTTGCCATTTTTGTGGTTCTAACTTCTAAGTAGATTGCCCATTATATGATGAACCAGAATGAAGGCCGTTTGAACTGGAGATATGATGCCACTCAACACTTCCCTATGACAATTTTTTTTGAGAAAAGATGGGATGAACCTCTAATAGAGGCCCATCCAAGAATTTAATTAATCACCATAAACACTAGTTTTAGAAGCCAAGTTTCCAACATGGATTTTGCATGCTCAATTACATTATCACAATAGAACTGCTCCCCATTGAAAATAAAAATGTAGGAGCCAAGCTCAGTCATACAGATGAGCTTAGTCAAGAGGCATAAGGTAGTGTCGGTTTGAGAGTGAGATGGATGTGTGTGGTCTTTTCTAGGAGGTTGTACGTACGTCTTGAAAAAGAAAATAGGCTTCGGCTCGCTCGACCTCATTCCTCTCTGGCCGGGCGCTTTTCTCAGCGAACCCTACCTCTTCCCAACCAAATTGCCCACATTTGTGCACAAATCCTGACCTTGCCTTCGTCAGAACCCAACCCATCTCTACCAAAAGAGCCCCAGAATGAGGCCTCCTCATCCTACTGAACACCATGAATTTTCGCAACTGTCCAGACCTCCCTTGAATCTGAGCATATGAAGAACAAGTGTTCTAAGTCTTCGAACGCTTCACCATATCTACTGCAAGCCTCATTGCAACCGGGAAAGATCTTGGCTCATCTATTTGCCATCATAATCCGTCCTCTTCTCATCAACCACATGAAATCTTAATCCTCATGGGCGTTTTCCAAGCCAAAATCCTAGCACAATCCCTTGATGTCTCCATCACCTTATACGTCTTTTAATAGTAAAAATCCCATCTCTCCAGCATCGTGAGTCTTTCCCCTTCGATGGCTCCTCTAACCTTTCTAGCTTGCTTATCTATGCTACGAAATCTTCTAACCTATGATCTGACAACTCTGTGATGAATGTAGGCGTGCACGACCCTCTGTCCCAAACATCGGACATCTTGGCCTTCTTATCCGTGACCAAAGCAAAGAGTCTCAGAAACATGTCACACATGGCTCCCTCCTCCACCCAGTCATCTTGCTAGAAAGAGAAACCTCTTCCATCTCCCAAAATAGGACGAAGTGAAGCATCTATCTTGGGTACTATCGAACAAATACCCCTTCAGGAGGTGGACGACGGTGTGCAACCACAGCCACTTGGGCACAAAGGGTACTCGAGACACCATAAATATGCCTCACCAACTTGCAGAGTAAGTCAATCCCCTCATCCCAAATCCTTATAACCCATTCAGATAGCAATGCCTTGTTCGTATCCTCAAGACGTAGAATCCCAAGACCTTCCTTGACAGAAAGTCGACCACCCCTCTTCTTTTACAGTCTGAAACAATCTCTGAAACCATAACGACCCCATCCGATAGAAGATGCATTGGAAATAAAGCGGACTGAGCAGGCGAAACGAGCTCATCAGGAGTCCTCTTGAGCTGATTAGCTAGGACTTTTGCTACAATGAGATAAATAGCATTTGGGAGAGCGACGGGCCTAAAATCTTCCACCCAGTGCACCCGCTGTGAGATAGCAAGCAAATTTTCTACAATGAGAAATTGCATTAATGAGCAAGGGGTATATAATTGTCTACACAATTGTGACCCTCTGGGCAACTAGTATGACCATGGTTTGTGCGATGTTCGCAACTGTCCAGACCTTTTTGAACTCCGGCATTTGAAGAACTAGTGCTTTAAGCCTTCGGTCGCTTCACGACATCTCTTGCAAGCCTCATCGCAACTGGGAAAGATCTTGGCTCGTCTATCTGCCGTCATAATTCGTACTCTTCTCAGCAACCACTTGAAAAACTTTTTTTTGAGGCTCAACCACATGAAAAACTTAATCCTCTTGTGTATTTTCCAAGCCAAAATCCTAGCACAATCCCTCGATGTCTCTACTTCCTTCGACACGTCATGATCAGAGATCACCTCATACGCCTATTAATATAAAAATCCCATCTCTCCAGCACCACTGGTCTTTCCCCTCTATGGCTCCTCGAACCTTTCCAGCTTGCCTGACAATGTTATGAAATCTTCTAACATATGATCTGACAACTCTGCGACGAATGTATGCGCTCACGACCCTCTGTCTTATCTGTGGCTAAAGCAAAGAGTCTCAGAAACAAGTCACACAGAGCTCCCTCCTCCTCCCAGTCATCCTGCCAGGAAGAGAAACCTCTTCCATCTCCCAGAATAGGACGAATAGAAGCAGCTATCTTAGGTACTATCGAACAAATACCCCTCCAAGAGGAGGACGACGATGCAACCACATCTACTTGGGCGCAAAGGGTGGCGGAGACACCATAAATGGACCTCACCAACTTGCAGAGTAAGTCACTCCTCTCACCCCAAATCCTCATAACCCATTTAGAAAACAGTGCCTTGTTCATATCTTCAAAATGTAGAATCCCAAGACCTTCCTCCATAGAAAGGTGGCCAGTCCTCTTCTTTTCCCATCTGAAACTATCTTTGAAGCCATGACAACCCCATCCAATAGAATACCCTCGGGAATAGAAGCGAACAAAGCAGGCAAAACAAGCTCATCAAGAGTCCTCTTGAGCCGATTAGCTAGTACTTTTGCCACAACGAGATAGATAGCATTTGAGAGTGCGATAGGCCTAAAATCTTCCGCCCACTGTGAGATGGCAAGCAACTTTTCTACAATGACATAAGTTGCATCAACAAGCAAGGTGCATAGAATCCTCTACACAACTGTGACCTTCTGGGCAACTAGTATGACTAAGACCCCCCTGATTCTAGTCTTTAAACCATACTTGGGGTTGGGTTTGGAAGGGGGGAGTGGAAAGCTCTCGAAAGAAGCATATGTGTAGCTGGCGCATTGTTTCTCTTAGGAGGGAGAGGAACTTTGATGGAAAGAAATGATATGAAGAAAGAGTGCTATGCTATTAAGAAGCCTGCACTTCCACAACGAACTGGCCCTTTTTCTCTCCTCTTTTATACTGCAACTTATCATTTGGAAAAGACATGCAAAATCATGTATGGACCAATCATAAAAAATACAAAGCTTTGGGTTGTATGTCAAGGCGAAAGGCCTAGGGAACTGATCACAACACATCCTGTCCTAATAATAGTCATTAGTCATATTCTAAACCTCCTATCCCCAAACATTTCCCAAAATAAGGGTAACGTCTGTAATGTTGGGTTGATCCCTTCCAAAACCTTGTGAGGGCACTGACCGGGGACACCTCAGTGAATAGACATGAGCTGATACTGTTGAGAGAAAAATAGAGATTGATTATTCAGAGAAACCCTAGGCTCTCTTATATAGGGAGAGGCCTTAAGGGTAAAGTACAAAGTAGTCCAGAGAAAATAAAGAAATAACAAACATGTACATAACATAATAATAATAATAACTATTATTGCACTCCCCCCAAGGTGGAGCATAGATATCGATCATGCTCAGCTTGGATGAACATCTCTGAAACGGTCCTCTGAGCAACGGCTTGGTGAAAACATCTGCAGTATGATCCGCTGAGCTCACATGAGTTGTAGATATCAATCCTCTCTGGATCAAGTCTCTAGTGTAATGGCAGTCAACTTCAATATGCTTGGTTCTTTCATGAAACGCTGGATTGTTGGCAATGAACAAGGCTGCCTGATTGTCACACTGGAGCTGCATGGGTAGAGGCACGACTACATGTAGATCTTCCAGTACAGATCGAACCCACATCATTTCCGTGCTGGCTTGCGCCATGGCCCTATATTCGGATTCAACACTGGACCTTGCCACGATCGTTTGTTTCTTGCTTTTCCAAGAAACCAGAGAGCTTCCAACAAAAACTGCGAATCCTGAGGTTGATTTTCGATCCTTAGGGCATCCTGCATAATCGGCGTCTGCACACGCTGAGATAGACAAATGTGTGCCCTTCCTAAACAACAACCCTGAACATGGAGAAGACTTCAGATACCTCAGTATCATGTGTATAACATCCATATGAACTTGTCTTGGCTGCTCCATAAATTGACTCACCCTGCTTACTGCAAGAGCAATATCAGGTCGAGTTATGGTAATATAAAGGAGCTTACCCACCATTTCTCTATATCTCCTTTTATCCACTTCAGCAGTATCACCATCATACAACTTCATGCTTGGATCCATGGGAATACTTGATGGTTTGCATCCATCCATGCCTGTCTTAATCAAGAAGTCTGTAATGTACTTCCATTGGGTCATCACCAAACCCTGTGCATTCCTGGCAAATTCCAACCCCAGAAAATATCTTAGTGTTCCAAGATCCTTCGTAACGAACTGACGGCCTAGGAACGCCTTTGCCCTTTCTATGCCCTGAATATCATCTCCTGTAACTAAAATGTCATCAACATAGACCATGATAACAATCGTACCTGCCGATGACTTCTGAACAAACAATGAGTGGTCTGCATTTGACCTCTTGAATCCCTGTTGCTCAATAAGATTGGAAAGCTTCTGGAACCACGCTCTTGGACTCTGTTTGAGGCCATAAATTGCCTTGTGAAGTGTACACACCATATGCTTCTTCCCCTCAGCAGTAAACCCAGGTGGCTGCTGCATGTAGACTTCCTCCTGCAGATCCCCATACAAGAATGCATTCTTGACATCCAGTTGAGATATACTCCAGTCACGAACCACAGCCACAGATAAGAGAATGCGAAGGGTAGAATGTCGAGCCACTGGAGAGAAAGTATCCATGTAGTCCACGCCATAGGTTTGTGTAAAACCATGCGCGACCAAATGTGTTTTGTACCGATCCAAACTGCCATCTGCATGATATTTGACTGTGAAGACCCACTTACAGCTCACAATAGATGCAGCAGGAAGAGCAGGAACCAAAGACCATGTGTATAACATCCATATGAACTTGTCTTGGCTGCTTCATAAATTGACTCACCCTGCTTACTGCAAGAGCAATATCAGGTCGAGTTATGGTAATATAAAGGAGCTTACCCACCATTTCTCTATATCTCCTTTTATCCACTTCAGCAGTATCACCATCATACAACTTCATGCTTGGATCCATGGGAATACTTGATGGTTTGCATCCATCCATGCCTGTCTTAATCAAGAAGTCTGTAATGTACTTCCATTGGGTCATCACCAAACCCTGTGCATTCCTGGCAAATTCCAACCCCAGAAAATATCTTAGTGTTCCAAGATCCTTCGTAACGAACTGACGGCCTAGGAACGCCTTTGCCCTTTCTATGCCCTGAATATCATCTCCTGTGACTAAAATGTCATCAACATAGACCATGATAACAATCGTACCTGCCGATGACTTCTGAACAAACAATGAGTGGTCTGCATTTGACCTCTTGAATCCCTGTTGCTCAATAAGATTGGAAAGCTTCTGGAACCACGCTCTTGGACTCTGTTTGAGGCCATAAATTGCCTTGTGAAGTGTACACACCATATGCTTCTTCCCCTCAGCAGTAAACCCAGGTGGCTGCTGCATGTAGACTTCCTCCTGCAGATCCCCATACAAGAATGCATTCTTGACATCCAGTTGAGATATACTCCAGTCACGAACCACAGCCACAGATAAGAGAATGCGAAGGGTAGAATGTCGAGCCACTGGAGAGAAAGTATCCATGTAGTCCACGCCATAGGTTTGTGTAAAACCACGCGCGACCAAATGTGTTTTGTACCGATCCAAACTGCCATCTGCATGATATTTGACTGTGAAGACCCACTTACAGCTCACAATAGATGCAGCAGGAAGAGCAGGAACCAAAGATCATGTGCCACGAGACTGCAATGCACGCATCTCATCTTCCATAGCTAATCTCCAGCAGTCAATCTTCATAGCCTCCTGGTAGGTCCGTGGTATATCCACGGAAGACAAAGCTGCAGCAAATCTCTGAAAGTCACCAGTGAGACGGTGAAACGACATCTGTGAGGCAAATGGATAAGAGGCACACATCCGCTTCTGCTTCCGGATAGCAATCGGAATATCAAGATCATCTTCTGCTGTACTGGATGGTCTAGTTTCCTCCTGCAATGAAGAATCATGCACAAGTACCATATCTGACCCGCCAGTAGTAATGCCATCTGAACATACCTGAGGCATGATGGGTGGCTGACGTGTAGCCTGAGCAGGACCTGACCGACGTGTATAGAATTTTGGTAGAGGTGAGATGGGAGGTCGTGGAAGAGGTGGAGGTGGAGGTGGTGGTGGTGGTGGTGAAGGTGATGTTGGTACATGCACAGGAGGAGACTCAGGTGAACTCCAAGTAGGTGGTGGAGGAACATAGATATCATCATTAGTAGTGGATGGTGCCAACCTGTCACCTGCAGGAGAAAAATACATAACAGACTCAAAGAATGTGACATCCGCACTAACGAAGTATTTCTTGTTTACAGGATCATAACACCGTCGTCGATACCCCTTCTGAGTCCGAGAATAACCAACAAAGACACACTTGACCACTCTAGGAGAGAGTTTGTCAAGTCCAGGAGTCAGAAGATGAACAAATGCCACAGTACCAAAGACACGTGGAGTCAGTGAAAATAATTCCTTGTCAGGAAAAATGATAGAAAGAGGTATTTTCTCACCAAGAACAGAGGATGGCATACGATTGACCTGATAACACGCGGTAAGAACAACATCTCCCCAGAACGAAATAGGAGCACAACTCTGAATCAACAAGGTTCTAGTAATATCAAGGAGATGGCGATGCTTTCTTTCCGCCACACCATTCTGCTGAGATGTATACGCACAAGTGGTTTGGTGAATAATGCCTTTTGATGAAAGGAATTGAGAAAGGGACCGTGTGCAAAATTCTAGGGCATTATCCGTACGAACATATTTGACAGTAGAAGAGAAAACATTGTGCGCTTCATTAATTAAATTCTTGATCACATCTCCTGCTTCAGATTTATTCTTCAAAAGAAAGACCCAAGATACACGAGAGAAATCATCCACTACCACTAGATAAAATCTGTGCCCCTGATGATCAGGTACACGACTTGGACCCCATATATCTATAT
Source organism: Ottelia alismoides (assembly GCA_037367405.1). Taxonomy (NCBI): domain Eukaryota; kingdom Viridiplantae; phylum Streptophyta; class Magnoliopsida; order Alismatales; family Hydrocharitaceae; genus Ottelia; species Ottelia alismoides. The sequence continues at coordinate 100,523 of JAZKJV010011634.1, forward strand.
GAAACAACTCAAATGGGGAGCTACTGCTCCGACTCTGACGACTAGGAAAGCTCGACCGATGATGCTTTCCCAACTGACATGCTTCACAGCGAAAGGACGAACTGGGAGAGATCTGAGGTAGAAGATAACGCATTTTCTGGAGCGGGAGGTGGCCAAAACGTAGATGCCAGATGTACGGAGAAACTGGTCCGGCAGAATGAGAAGAGACACCAGCATAGGAATTCCAAACCAGCCGATAGAGACCATTCTGCTCATAGCCACAACCAATCACCCTGCCCGTTCGTATGTCCTGAAAAATAAGAGAAGACGGGTCAAATATAGCACGACAATGCAAATCCTTCGTAATCTGACTAATAGATAACAGATTCATCGAGAACTCGGGAGCATGTAGGACATTCGATAAATGCATAGTGGAGGATAGGAAGACCTCCCCCTGTCCAACAAGGGGGGAATGAGTACCATCTGCGATCTGCACTGAGCGACCGTGAGGAATGTCCCTGCAGGACTCAAGTCTATCTCGATCTCGGCAGATATGATGTGTGGCACCCGAATCTATGATCCAATCAGAGATATCATGAGACGGTGTAAATGCAGTAGATCTACCTGAGGTACTAGCAGCAACAGATGAACTGGCTGAGGCTGTAGCAGCAACATCTGAGGGTCCACCAGACGAATCACCAGGTGATTGTGGCATAATATCGCGGAGACGTGCCACAAGTTCCTCAAAACGATTATCTGCAGCAGATGTCAACTGGGACTGAGAGTGCTCTGCAACACGTGCCGATGCTGGGAATCCATGCTTAGAATAGCATGTCTCCTCCGAGTGTCCTGTGCAGTGGCAATAGGAACATGGCTGACTAAAGCGACCACCCCTTCCCTGGGGTCCACGTCCACGTCCACGTCCACAACCTGAAGATGGGCCACCTCTCCCACGCGAAACTGCCATCGCCGATGGGGGTGGAGTAGAGGAACTGGAGGGAACTGTAATGCGACTGAGTCTCCTGTAAACATCCTCCACTGGAGGAATAACTGCATCGGCTAAGATCTGAGAACGGGCGGCGTCATATTCAGGGTCAAGGGCCGCAAGTAGAACGCCCACCATGGTGGCATTCCGAAATGTCTTCTGCTGTTCAGGAGTCGCTGTGAGTGGGATAGTACTGTATAACTTCTCAAACATCCCCCTCAGGGATGTGTATAAGGAGTGAAGGGGTCGACCGTTCTGCTTCATCGTGAATATGTCATGCTGAAGCTGTAACATCTTGGTCCCATTTCACACCTGCGAATATGTAGCAGCTAGGATATCCCACATCGCCTTGGCAATGGGCTGATGGAGGACATCGTTGGCAATCTCCATCGTCAATGTACCTGACAACCAGACCTTTGCGTCATCAGCCTCCCACGAGGCATATATCCCCGTCTTCTCTGCTGGCTCATCCTCGGTAAGAATATGCTTCTTAACATTCGACTTCATGAGGTTCATGAACTGCATCGCCCAGAGCTCATAATTCGACCCGTCCATCTTGACTATTGGCGCATGACCTTTGAATGCGCCTATGGAGGGCATATCGACCTTCGACTCTGACATATTGCCGCTGGAGAAGAACTAGGGTTTGTAGACAAAGTGATAGGTGTCTAAACTGACTGCATAGGATTCGAGTGCGTATGTAGACATTACACACTCAAATCCATCTATCCGGAAGAAGAGACGAGTACGGGCACGCTGGGGATCGTCGAGGATCGGCTACTGTCGCCTGATCGTGATGGCGACGGGACTAGGAGGCCACCTAGGATTGGTGGCGGTAGTAGGTGGCCACCGGGGGGTTGGTGGCGGAAACAGGAGGCTGCCGAAGGTGCTGGTGGCGTGGATGGGTGCCGCTGGGGGGGTTGACGGCGGGCTGGGAGGGCTGGCGGCGGGTGTGGGAACCGCTGGGGGGTGGGAAGCCGCCGGCGGCGGCGAGATGGGGAGAGAGAGGAGAGGGCGTCGGGTGGGGAGAGGGAGAGAGCCCTAGGGCTTTGGCTCTGATACCATGTTGGGAGAAAAATAGAGATTAATTATTCAGAGAAACCCTAGGCTCTCTTATATAGGGAGAGGCCTTAAGGGTAAAGTACAAAGTAGTCCAGAGAAAATAAAGAAATAACAAACAGGTATATAACATAATAATAATAACTATCTCTACAGATACCATAAATTCTATGTACCAGTGGCTAGAGAAAGTCTTCATTCTTCCCCTATATACAAGGAACCCATTTCATGAGGATATCTTTTTTCACTTCCTTCAGCTTCCGCACCTCCAATGTGCCTTCATTTAGAGGCTGTCATCGAGTCCTAATCAAACAAGAATACTGTCGCCCTTCCTCAGTTGCCATTTCTGTGGTCATAAATAGATTGCCATTATATGATAACCCAGAATGAAGGCCATTTGAACTGGAGATATGATGTCACTCAACACTTCCCTATGAAAATATCAAGCAGATTGTTATAAAATGAGATAAATTGCATTAAAGAGCAAGGGGCATGGAATCCTCTACACACTGCAACCTTCTTTTAGGCAACTGGTATGACTAAGATCCACCTGATTCTAGAGTCTTTAAACGATACTTGGGGTGGGGTTTGGAAGGGTGGGAGTGGTAATGCTCTTGAAAGAAGCGTGTATGCTGGCTGGAACATGGTTTCTCTTAGGAGGGAGATGAACTTTGATGGAAAGAAAGAACATGAAGAAAGACCTATGCTATTAAGCATGTGCGTCCACAAGAAAATGGCATCTTTTCTCTCCTATTTTTTATTGCCCATTATTATTTGGAAAAGACGTACAAAATCAGGCAACAAACATTTTATATAATTTATCTTAGAAACGAACCCATAATGCATGCTAATTAATATAATAGAAAAGAATTATAATACATATTTTTGTTTCCTACTCACGCAAGCACATATTCGTAATTTTTTTGTCAATTTTGAATATTTATATTCCTTCCTACTTTGGAATATATTATTTTCACCTGCTTAATTCATTATTGAATAGTTGTACAATGCTACACTTACATTTTTACATTCTGCCATCAGTTAACATTTCAATTTTAAATGGAGCTTCATTAAAGGAAGTTTTACAGATTGAAATGGACTGATTTTAACCATCTTCCAGCAGCGCACACCAAATCCTTGCAAACTGCACAATAAATGTAAATTTATATGTGATGATGTCTACTGATGATGTCCATGTTTGCCTTCAAAATGTTTTGTACAGGATGAAAAATGGTCATCACGATCGAGACATCCAAATTACAGGGGCATCAACATCCGGGATCTCACCTTCTAATGCTGATGACGTTAATGAACTTCTTGGAAGTGGCAAAGTTGCGGTGAACAGCAAGGGAATTTCAATTCTTGTGAAATTGGCCATTGCTCTGGGTATTGCGGCAACAATAACGGTGTCATCTTACCTGATTAAGTCACCAACACCAGGAACTTCATTTAGTTTCCCAGTTGTTGTCGACAGCTTGTCTCATTCTGCGCCATCATCGTCCTCTGTTGGCTTTACTTTTTCATTGTCTGGCTACAGAGTTTTTCTTCCGGAGTATACTCCTGGGTATGTAGTAAATGCTCCCTGGTTTCCTTATTTTGTATCTGGGATCTATTGACATATTCAGCAGATAATTCTCTTTATAATTTCCAAGGTGATTCCGTAATATTATTAATTTGATTATAAATGGACAAACATAGGCAACAATGGAGAATTGTGAGTTCATGGACATACACGGATTTTTATGATGAGCTTGTTAATGAACTTTTCACATTCCTTGAAAACAGAGGTTGCTCTTAGATCGTTAGCATATATAGTTCTTCTATTAGTTAACCACTCTTTATGTCCAATGCACGGATGCAAAGGGCTGGTCTTTTTTATTTCAAATTGTGATATTGATATTTGTAACTATATTATTGTTTACTAGGAAGCTTGGCCATCATCTTTCTTGAAATTAAAGTTTATTTTATGCTACATTTTTTTACACTATTGTTGTCTTGTTTTGTACTGACTTAAATGGTTTGGTGGTAGTGCTGTGTGCCTACCACCCAAAAGACCATGGTTCAAATCTCCCCCTCCCTTATGGGGGTTGCGTTAGGTAGTCGACAACCAGCGTAAAAAACAGTCGTATCTTTCAACATAGATTTGAGCAAGAATCCATGTAGCCGGCCCTACTTATAGTGGGAGAAGGCTTCACCATCTTTTACACCACAACACATATAGTATTGTCCTATTACATCACAACTCCCTATAATCCTGTCCTAATACACCACATCCCCTGTAATCTTCGGATTTACTTCGCACCCCCATGATCTTGCACTATTTTGCACTGTTGAGATACTTGTATCCCATTATATCTCTTTTTTATTTCTTTATTTCTCATGTACCTCTATGTAATTTACCCAAGGCTTTTCTCCTGTATAAGAGAGCCATAGAATCTTTATGAGAAGCGCTCTATTCTTTTTCCGACATGGTATCGGAGCGACGGTACTAGATCAGAGTCACATATCCCCAAAATCCTACCCCCCCGGTCATCGCCTGCCTAGGCCAACACCGCTGCTCCAGGCTGACACCGTTGCTCCAGGCCACTGCAGATCCCTCCCTAGGCTGCCGGCTGGCTGGTGCTGTCTTTAGGGAGACCCTCGGTTGCCGCACGCAAGCCGCTGCGTCGCTCGACGGTCTTCTCAAGGTTGTCGTGCTTTGGACGACAGCCTAAAATGACCCGACCTTTATCGGAATCCGTGATTTCGGACATCTAAATCACATTTTTCGGCCCTCGCATACAACAAAGATTGAAGATGATGGTTGTACGAGTCTACACTTACAACCACTCCTCTATATGATTGTGTAGACTCGCTCAGAATAATCTAGTTCCAGTCTTGCCCCAGTCGTTCGAATATTTTCTTTTATCATGTCAGAGATCAAGGGTGACATATTTTCATCGTTCGATGCCTTCAATGGCCCAACTCCTATCGTCAAGATGGATGGGACCAACTACGAGTTGTGGTCCATGCATTTTCCCACCCTTTTGCAGTGCCATAACAAGGAGCACATTTTGACCGATTCAGAGCCAACGGACAAGACTGAAGCTAATGCTACTTGGAAGCAAGATGATGCCTATGCACGGATTTGGCTCTCCAGGATGCTCACCACGAAGATTGCCAATGACATCGTCACTCAGCCCACAAGCAAAGCTATGTGGGACATCCTAGCTGACACATATGGGCAAGCCAAGAATGAGAGCATGATCATCCAATTGCAATACGACATATTCTCGACCAAGCAGAATGGTCGAACTTTACATACTGGTCCAACCTTCTTGTACTGGTGCTGCTTCCATTCCTACTGGGTCAGTCTCTCCGTTCATGTGGCACCTTCGCTTTGGACATCTTCCTCTACAGAAGTTGTCATGCCCTTTCTCAGATATGTTCTCGTACCACCCTAGAGTGTGAGGCATGTTAGTTTGGGAAGCATTATCGTTCCTCCTTTCCATGTAGCCAGAGTCGTCATAGTAGTCAGTTATTTCATTTTGATATTTGGGGTCCTAGTTGTGCTCCCGATCATCAGGGGCATAGATCCTATCTAGTTGCTGTAGGTGATTTTTCAAGGCTTTCGTGGGTTTGCTTGTTAAAGAATTAGTCTGATGCTGGTCTTGTCATTAAATCTTTTCTTATTGAAATTAAGAATATCTTTTCTGCTCATGTGAAGTTTATTCACACTGACAATGCCTTGGATTTTACCACATTATAACTATCTGAATTCCTCAGATCTCTTGGTATTTTTCATCAGACTTCTTTTGCGTACACATCACAACAGAATGGTGTTGCTGAACGCAAAAATCATCATCTTCTTGATGTCACGAGGACCCTTTTGATTCAGAGTTGAGCTCTTCATTCGTTTTAGGGGGATACAATTCTCACAACGTGCTACCCTCTTTTTGATTAAAAAGAGGGTGTACTCCCGAGACGGCAATCACCACAACCACAATTATATTATAATAAGAACGACAACCTTACATAGATATCAAAAATTATAAAGCGCATTACAATATGATACAACATTCTCGGAGTAGAACCTCTGGTTTTTGAAAATGAGCTCATTGCTCCCTGCCCAAATAGCTCGCAACACTGCAAATGGCTTGGAGCAGTCGTCCGTCGAACCCATGCCCACCGCACGCACAGACCTCTAAAACGGCTCTAACCCTGTCGCCTCCACGCATGCGATCCCCGACTCCCTCCACACATGCACCGAAGTCTCGCATCCAAAGAAAAGATGACCCGCATCCTCGACCGAGCCCTCGCACCTGTCACATCGCGTGCCCTCCAAGCCAAACATCCTTCCCCTCCTCGCCTTATTACATAAGCGATTTCGTCTCAGACACCAAAGAAAAATTCTACTCTGAGAGGGGTCCTGGTCGCCCAGATAATCTTCGTGTCCTGACAGAAATCCACATCCCGCTCCTGTTCCACAGCCGATCCCCTCATCACCTCATACGCCTTCTTAACAAAGAACCTCCCCCCCCTACACATAGTGGTCCTCCTCCAGAGATTGGCCCCCCAGCGGGGCACCTTTGCCAGCATCCTCAAGAATTCCTCCATGCGCTGATCCGAAAGATCCGAGACGAACTGAGGCGCCCAGGACCCCACCACCGCAACTTGAGCAAGAGTGGCCTCCCTCGACGCCGCCAGAGCCAGAAGTCTAGGGAATCTCCTCCCGAGGGCGCCCTCCCCCGTCCAGTCATCTCTCCAGAATCTGAACCTCTGACCGTTCCAAACCTTGGGCTGCAACCGAGAAGAAACAGATTGCAGAACAGTGCGGATCCCGGCCCAGAGCGACGACTCGAATCTTTTCCTGCTGGCAATTAGCTCCCCACTGACACCATAAATGTTTCTCAGCAATCTGGCAGCAATGGAGGTAGAGGGGCCCCAAATCTGAATCACCCACTTGGCTAGTAACATCTTGTTCATGATCTCAAAATCCCGAACTCCAAGGCCACCATCACCTCGCCCCTTGGTAACATCATCCCATACCACAAGATGCAGCCCGGATCTCTGATGCCGACCATCCGACCAGAAAAATGTCTTCATCAGAGTTTCAACCTTCTTCCTGACCCCCACTGGCATTATCCGAGTCGAGTAGAAGACGATGTGAATGGCGGCGAGAACATGCTCAAGAAGAGTCAATTTCCCAGCCCAAGATAGGGTCACCGCCTTCCAGCAAGCAAGTCTCTCCTCCATTCTGCGTATTAGGCAATCCCAATCTGATTTCTTTAAATTACAGTCCACTAGAGGCAATCCAAGATAGGAGATAGGGAGATCCCCCAGAGTGCATCCCACCAAATCCGCGAGCCTACTACGCTCGCCACCATCCATCCCAAAGCCCACAACCACCGACTTGAGCCTGTTAATCTCAAGACCAGAGAGACCGCCAAAGATATCAACAAGGAGCGTGGCATGCCATCCACGGCTCTTGGAGAAAAGGCTCCTTTATTGATTGCGTTTCCCAAGAAGGATCTCTTCTCCCTTACTCCTAGGGTTTTTGGGTATGTGGTCTTTGTCCACAATTTTACTCCTGGTCGTGATAAGTTCTCTCCAAGAGCTACAAATGTGTGTTCGTTGGCTATTCCCGTACCCAAAAAGGGTATAGATGTTTTGATCCTGTATAGAGGAAGTATTATGTGAGTGCCGATGTCACATTTTTTGAGTTTATTACGTATTTCTCTCCTTCAGGTGATATATTGTCTAGCTCTGACTCTGGTGAAGATGTTTTTGTTCCACCACCTCCTTTACCTCTACCACCACCTCCTCAGGTTGAGCCACGGTCTTCTCCTTCAACACCACCTCCATCATCGTCTACCCTGATACAGTTTTTACCACGGTTTTACATTTGCAGGCCCTCTGTTCATTCCTCTGCTCATGCGCCTTACCCGTCATCCATCACACCTTAGGTATGTCCTGAAACATTGGTTCGACTGATGGCACTTGTGACATGCTTGTACCACATGGCCCTTTACAGGAGGGAGCTGATACCAAAGAACAGAGAGGCAAGTGATCTTGATGTGCCTATTGCCTTGAAGAAGCCACGTCGTAACTGTGCCACTTATCCCTTAGCTGCGTATGTTTCCTTGGATCATCTTTTTGACGAGTACAGGAGGTTTGTAGTGAGACTCTCTGGTGTCACTATCCTACAAACATACCATGAGACAGTACATGACAATAGCTGGTGACCACTGACTTGACATGGAGGAAGAGATGACAACTTTGCAGTCTCGTGGTACTTGGAGCATTGTTTCTGCTCCACTAGATGCTTCTTTTGTGGGGGTGCAAATGGATCTTTACGGTGAAGTAAGGGGTAGATGGCAGTATTGATCGCTAGAAGGCAAGGCTTGTTGCGCGAGGGTTCACCCGGACATATGGGGTGGACTACCAAGATACCTTTTCATCGGCGACTAGACATTCGACATTGCGCATTCTTCTATCGATTGATGTTACTTGAGACTGGCCTCTCTAAAAACTTGATGTGAAGAATGCGTTTCTATATGGTGATCTACAGGAGGAGGTTTGCATGCAACAACCACCAAGTTTTGCCGCTGAGGGAGAGTCTCAGAAGGTGTATAGGCTCCACAAGGCAATTTACGGTCTGAAGAAGTGTTCGAGAGCTTGGTACTAGATGCTCTCAGAATTGATAGAGCACCAGGGGTTTGTGCCATGGCCTTAAATTTCGCCGAAATTCGGCCGAATTTCGGTCGAATTTCGGTTTCGGCAGGTGACCGAAATTCGGCCGAAATGGCTATATCGGTCGAAATTTGGGGGGGTCTAGTTCAAAAAGCCACCGAAATGATCGAAATTTCGGTCGAATTTCGACCGAAATTCGACCGAAATTTCGTTTTGGTCTCTCACCGAAACGAAACCGAAATCCGACTTTTAAGGCCTTGGTTTGTGCGGTCCACTGCGGATCATTTACTGTTTGTTTAGAGGACACATAGAGGTACAATTGCTATTCTGATTTACATTGATGATATTATTGTCACGGGTGATGATGAGCAGGGTATTCAAGCTGCTAAGGAGTTCCTAGGTCAGCAGTTTGTGACTAAGGATCTTTGCAGTCTATGTTATTTCCTTGGGTTAGAGTTCACCAGGAACCAATGTGGTCTTGTGATGACCCAGAGGAAGTTTGTGACTAATCTTCTTAAGACATGTATGACAGGGTGCAAGCGTGCTACTTCCCCTATGGATCCAAGCTTGAGATTATATGGTGATGACAATGAGGAAGTGGATAAGAGGAGATACATGGAGCTTGTTGGGAAGCTCCTTTATGCTACTATCACCAGGCCAGACATATCCTTTGTTGTGAACAAAATGAGCCAGATCATGGAGCGGCCCAGGAAGGTACATATTGATGTTGTCTATATGATTTTGTGATATTTGTAGACTTCAACAGGTTCTGGCCTTGTATTTACCAGAGGAACATCTCTTGAGGTGACAGCTTGTGCAGATGCAGATTATGCAGGATGTCCCAGAGACAAGAAGTCTACATCTTGCTTTGCGATTTTTGTTGGGAGCTCACTCGTGTCATGAAAAAGCAAGAAGCATGCACTTATTGCTAGGTCCAACTCAGAGTTTGAGTATAAAGCCATGGCTCAGGGGAGCACTAAGATGATGTGGGTGAAATCGATTTTGACTGATCTTGCAATTGAGATACCTTTTCCCATGCAGCTTCTACGTGACAATCAAGTAGCGCTTTTTATTGCTAATAATCTTGCATTCCATGAACATACCAAGCATATAGAGGTGGATTGCAACTATACCAGAGACATGATCCAGAAAGGTCTCATATCTACCTCCCATGTTGCTGCAGGAGATCAGACTGCTGATATATTCACCAAAGCACTTGCTACATGTCCATTTAAGAGGTGGTGTTCCAAGCTGAGCATGATAGATATATATGCTTCAGCTTGAGAGGGAGTGTTGAGATAGTTGTACCCCATTGTATCTCTTTCTTATTTATGTATTTCTCATGTACCTCTATGTAATTTACCCAGGGTTTTTCTCCTATATAAGAGAGCCCTAGGGTCTCTGTGAGAAGCACGCTATTCTATTTTCCAACATGCACCATTGATTCCTACCATTAATTTTCTTTAGTCAAACCACTATACTTTATTTTGAGGTTTCAAAAGAAAGGAAAACTTGGAAAAAGTCCATTAAAAAAGTTTATATTTTTGTCCCACAATTGCCTCTACTTTCATCTTCTTCTTCCATCTTTTACCTCCCACCTTACTCCCTTTGCCTGCATCAACAATTTGTATTCACATGACCTCATCGTCAAAGACACATAGAACTTTGCCATGATGGTGGAATGAGCCATGTTTGAGGTCCGCTTTCACGTGAACATCATCACCAAGGCCACCGAAGAGCTCGATGGTTTGATTGGGAATTAATAGTGGGTGGAGGAGAAGAACATCCGGCAGCTCCTGTACATGGAAATCATCGTGAAGAAGATGGTGAGGCTGCACCTGGTAGTCCCCTTCTTTGTCCTCTGCTTCACATTGTGCCTGCATTGTATTTGTCTACGACATCCACGCGGGCATGTACATGATGGTGTTCTCATGGACCATCGGGAGAGACCAACGGTGCCGAAGAAGCTTCCAGAGTTCCAGATTGAGAGGTTAATTGAGAGGACAAACGTAAAGGCACAGGATTATGAGCTGATGTAGTCCGAGCCTGGAAATGGGATGTGTCCAGATTACTCCTCGGCCTCAAAGTCATCCAGTCCATGTTGGTGAATGTGCTGCAGGAATTCGTGAGTGGAGGTTGTTGGAGGGTGTAGCTCTTGAGGGCCTCAACACAGAGGAGGTTGTCAGCTGCTCCACACACAAGAAGGTGCCGGTCGAGGCCATCCAGAGTTAAGTCTGCCGTTGCACCTTTGCATAATCTAGAGGTGCCGTTGAGGGTGTAAAAGGAGCTTCGCTTGGACCAAATGGAAGTGTCTGAGCAGGTTGGGGAGGAATGGTCATTATCGGCCCTGAAGATGCGATCGAGCTCACAATAGATGGCATATTTACAGAGATTGGTCCAAACAGCGGTTTTCTTGGCTCTGCTCAGTAGATCAAGGGTGATGACTAAGGTGCACAGGACAAGGCTCTTTCATGAGATGATGTCATGCCTCCACTGTGTGGAGGACCCGAAAGATGTGGGCATTTTTTTTCTATCCGGTGTCATAAAAGAGACGTGGAATCTTGTGGAGCTAGATTTATCGGACACATATTCGGAGGGTTTATGGTCTTCCGTTGCTGATGCAGGATTTCAGTCACTCAAGGATTGCACTAAGCATTTGGCTTTTATTTGAACCCTATGGTTGGCTAGAAATTATGTGGGTTTTGTCGATGGAAGGCTGTATATGGAGAATGTGCTGCCCATGCTAAGGCTATCTATGAGGCATGATCTTTGTAATTACAGTCACATGATTATTAAATAGGGGGTAACAGTCACATGATTATTAAATAGGGGGTAACGACCATATGGGTGTTCACTTTTTTTTTTAAAAAAAGTTACATGGTTTAAAGAATTCATGACTTGGGGAAACAAGCACAAAGCCAATTTTCTTACCAGCATTGCCATAAAGAGTTTGTATCCTAAGTAAACAATAAAAATGCTCGTCTCTGCTGCAGAAGTTTTTTTTGGCTATTTCCTTTTGTTTTTTAGTTTTTTTGCACCTTTGAATCTTATCATTTATTTCTTTGAAAAATGGTTCTCCAATGATTGAATGAAACCTGTGTTGCAGGTGGGTCTACTTTTGGTTGTTGATGGCTGCTGGATGCGGACTATTCATTAGTGAAGAGGCATTAAATGTTTGGGTCTGTCTTTTGAACTGGTACCTTCTGTTTTACCTGTAGTTATTGTTTTAAAGATCATGATCTATACCATCCGTTGCCTACATATTTGTGTATTATCTTGTCTTTGATCTTATTAGCTTATAGAAAGTAAAGTTTGTATAAAATTGCAGGTTGGAATAAGTTTAGCTCGAAAACTTTCCCTGGATGGCACATGGAGTTCTTTTGCTCAATCTTTTTCTAATAATGCACCGTACATCATCTCTACAGTTCTTTGGGTCTACTGGTAAACTGTTGAGAACTTGTTTTTCGTGATTTCTTCATTTTAATGATCTCTGCGTAGTTCTAGAACACTATTTTATCATTTTCTATTTTACCTGTGATACTATCGCTTCTTGTGGTGATGAAACTTGATGTTGAAATTACTCTGATTTAATCATTTTTCATGCACCATTCTGGATTAGCTGGTTCATTTTTAATACCTTGTATCTCTACAATAGCGAGAAGATAATTCTAATGAGCTACTTTCATGCTATTGTTATGACCTGTTAGGGGGGTTTGTATAAGTGATATGATTCCATTTTACTTTGGGAAACTTTTTAGACAGACAAAGGCATCAGAAGATATATGCTCCAAGGTTGTCACTTTTGTTCTGAACTTGCAACAAAGTTTTTGCCATTTTTAGCACCGACTTTCTTATCTGGTTTAAACACTTTAACTTGTATCATGTAGTTAGGAATCGGCAAAACCAAAGCAGTAAGCATTACACGTGCCGTGCAGAAGTATGGAAACCTGATAGGTTTTGGTAAGTATCTTTAGCTGAAAATTGATTTTAAGAGACATTTTCAATTCTTTTTTTTGAGTATGAGATGTGCCTCCTTTAGAGGATCATCCAAAAATTATACTATAAATAAGCAAAATAATAATTACACCCATCAGGATTTAGGGAGGGCTCTGGCATGCCCAAGTACATTTTCAGAATATAATCTCGACCCCTCAAAAATCACATTGTTTCTACTCAGCCAGAGGCACCAAATCGTTGCACAAATATTCGATCTCCCATTCTCTGAGCCAGACCACTTTCTGCAAAAGGAGTCCCAGAAGCTGTCCTTTTTACTCCAATCTAGACATGTGATTGCCGCATTACTCCAAACTTCAACCAAGGCCTTAAATGTCGGTTTTGGTCACCATTTCGGTGACGACCAAAACAGAATTTCGATGGAATTTCGGTCAAATTTCGATCATTTCGGTCATTTTTTGTACTAGAACTCCTGTATTTCGGCCATTTGGTCATTTCAGTCGAATTTCGATTTCGACTGGACATCGATATTCGACAGAAATTCGATCGAATTTCGCTGAAATTTGAGGCCATGACTTCAACTGAACTAGGGCACTTAAAGAATAAGTGATCCACAACTTCAGACGACTCACCACATCTACTGCATTCCTCCGCAGTCCCGGGGGAGAGCCTTGCTCTTCTAGCTGCCATCAACACTCGCTCCCTCCTCAGTAATCGGAGAAATACCTTTATTCTAGATGGGATCTTTGAAGTCCAGATCTTAGCGCAGTCCCTCGAGACCAGAGTCTCCATACCAGAAGGCTGGGTCGCCAAAGCCCCATAGGCCTTCCTCATCGAGAAGAAGCCGTCTCTCCAACACCATGAGTCTCTTCCCTCCACAGGACCATCATGGTTGGATAGTCGTTCAGACAGACATAAAAAGTCTCGAGCTCTTTGATCCGATAGCTCAGTCACAAAGATAGGTGTCCACGATCCGTTCGCCCACACATCTGCCACACAAATGTTCTTATCTGAAGCCAACACATACAACCTCGAGTAAAGGTCGCATAGCGCCCCACCTTCAGTCCACTCATCCTTCCAAAATTGGAAGCCACGCGTCACCAAGCACAGGCCGCACGTATCCAGTTAAATCCGGCAAGACAAAGCAAATTCCTTTCCAAAACGTGGTTGTCGATCCCCCACCGCCTGCTTGGGTCGCCAAGCTAGATGAAACAACGTAAATCAACCTGATCAGAGTTGAGCACATGTCAGCTCCAGAGCCCCAAATCTTTAGTACCCACTTCAACCCCTATCTTCAAAAGACCCAGGCCACCCTCTCTGGTTGAAGTAGTCACCGTCGACCAATCAACCAATGCAAGGCCCTTGTCCCCACGAGACAATGACCAGAAAAAAACGTCGCATTAGAGATTCCAGCCTGGTCTGGATTCCCACAGGCAAGGCTCTCGTGGACATGAAGATGACCGGAATGGCAGAAAGAACGACCTTGGTCAGAACCAAAAGCCCACCCTTAGATAAAAACGTCGCCTTCCAACCAGAAAGCTTCTTCTCCATCTTCTCAACTAGAGGCAACCAGTTAATCTGCCACATCCTTCTTGTCAGAAGACGTAGACCCAGATAGTTGATAGGCATGTATCTCTGTGCCGTCCCCAAAACCTCACTGCAAGCTGAAGAGTCTGCTGCCGACATGTTGAAGGGCACGAATGCCGACTTTGCACCATTCACCCTCAGACCCGAGAGATCGCCAAAAATGTCAAGCACCGCCTTCACAACACTGCACTCCTCCCTCTTCCTTCAACGAAGAACAAAGTATCGTCCGCATACTGTAAAAGCAGCATAGAAAGATTGTCTCTGGAGTACCCTCTGAAGAAACCACCCTCCTCTGCCACACTAGCCATAACCGCCAACGCATCTGCCATCAGAACAAACAGCAGGGGTGCCAACATGCATCCTTGTCGCACCCCTCTCTGCGGCTGGAAGAAGCCACCTTCCTGTTTCCCATTTACCAAAATCAAAAGCGAGGTGGTTGTGATGCACCTTTTCATCCAGTCAATCCAAATATCCAAGAAGCCTCTCCTCACCAAAGATGCCCAAATGAACCTTCAATTCACACAGTCGTACGCCTTCGAGAAGTCAACCTTCTAGAGGAAGCCCTTGATTCCTCTTCTCTTCTAGTCTGCGGTCATTTCCACCACCATAATCACTCCATCTAGTAGTTAATGCCCCGGTATAAATGCCGACTGTAGCGGAAGGACAAGATCGTTCAGAACCTCGCGAAATCTATTTGCCAACACTTTTTTCAAAATGAGATATATTGAATTTGACAAGGCGATGGGACGGAAATCATCCACCCTCTCAGTTCCCTCCCTCTTCGGCAGCAAGAAAAGCATCGACTTGTTAAGCTTCTCCAGTCCCCTGTTCGCACCCCTAAACTCAAGCAACATGGCCATGACATCATCTTCTAACAAATCCCAGAAATCTCTAAAAAAAGAGACTGGGAAGCCATCCGGTCCTGAACATCCATCAACGTCGAGATCGAAGACCGCCCTACGAACCTCCTCCCTTGTAAAGTCCGCCACAAGCGCCACCCATTGGTCGTTACTTAAGTACTTAGTGCCCCTCCCGGACCAAGTAGTCCCAGAAGACGACAAACGGCTGTTGAAGCTTCGGAAGTGATCCACCAGAACCCTCCCGATCTCCCTATCTCCAAGAATTATAACATTATCAGTGTTAAGCTCGTGAATCGGATTTCTCCTTCTCCTTCCACTCGCCACCGCATGGAAGAAACGATTGTTCGCATCCCCCTCTTTCAACCACTTCTGTCTGGATCGCTAACACCATTCCACCTCCCTTCGCTTGTCGTCCTCGATCACCATCCGATGAGTAACAGTCCGCGGAATCGTCTCCTCACTGCTCAGGGCACGGGTGTCCTCAATCTCGTTCAGTCTCGTAATCTCTGCCACCACCATCACCCGCCTCTCTGTTTTGCTCCTTCTCACCTTTTTTTTTGTGCGCCATCAGCTTTTCATGCAACAACTTAAGCTTCTGAGCCAATCTCTGTGCCACCGAGCCCTCCACCTGCAGGGAGACCCAAAAATCTGAAATAAGGTTCCTGAAGCCCTCATCCAACAACTAGGATTGCTGGAATCTGAACATCGACCGAGGGATTACACCCACATCAGAATCCCAGCAAATGGGTGTGTGATCAGATCTCGATCTAGGGAGAGCCTTAGCCACAACAAGAGGGAACATCTCCAAAATTTTAGCATCAACCATGAATCTATCAAATCGCTACCGCAAGGAGGAACTGCGTCAAGTGTACCTTCTATTTCCGACATCACATACCTACAACTTCAGAAAGCTGATGTACTCCAAGAATCCATCCTAACCCGGGTCCCTTCAACCCCGGTCGTTTGGGCGATCAGAAGCAAACATAGTCATGTTGAAGTCCCCCCGACCACTCAAGGGGTGTCCGAGAATCTCCTTCTAGCTGCTTGCAGCTCCTCCTACAGGACCACATCACGCCCGTCGCCAGGTACCCCGTAAACAGAGGTAAACAGAAGCCTGCCAGTCCCATACTTGCACTCAAGTAGCATTGAGATAGATCTGATGTCCACACTTTCGTCAACAACCGAGAGTAAATCCCCATCCCACGCCAGGAACAAGCCCCCAGCACTACTAACATAAGCAACCGCTTTGAACTCCGACAACCTAGAGCAACCTATTGTTTGCCATAAACTTGAATCCCACCGCGCCATCTTTGACTCTTGCAAGAAAAAACCATGTCTGCACCCCACGAACCCAAAAGATCCCCCACCGTCCTTCTCTTCTCCCTGCCCCCCAACCCCCTCACATTCCACGAGACGAGCTTCATTTGGACCCACTCAAAGGGTTTTTGTTGGGCAACGATACCCCAAGACATTCTGCAACCCGCACATGAATGTCAGTTACTGAGTTTATCGGACCTGGTTCTCCTCTTTCGTAACTCCGATTCTCAACAACAGAAGCCACAAATGTGTCTGTTACTGCCCTCTCATGAGAGTCAGGACTCCCCTTCTTGTCCTCCATTTCGCGCTCCAGCTACAATTGAGCTTCGATCTTCCTCCGCTTATGTGTGAACGATAGGATCTGGTCGACCCTCGGCCTCCTGCAGTCACCACCCAATGCCGGTCTCCATTCTCTACATTTCCGTTCAGCCGACAGAATATGCTGCTCCATTTTACGGCTCCGAGTCAGAGTAGCCGTGCCCGTAACTGCATCCACGTCCAGCCTCCCACCCACATCAAGAGACTCGACGTCATTAGTCAAGCCTGTTGGGACTAGATGAACAAGAGACGGATGTGATTGTTCAGCAGCCAGGCCGTTCAGTACGGGGAGGAGCGAACCGACCATAGTGGCTGTAGAGATATTTCTATATTCTATGTATATTTTTCTGTTATTTTTATTTCCTTGTTCCATCTTATGTAATTTACCCGTAGGCCTTCTCTATATAATAGAGCCTAGGGTTCTTTGGAATAACGACTGCTTTTCTCCCAACATGGTATCATAGCCAAAACCCTAGGCTCATCATCTCTCTTGTCGCCGCCTCCCCCCCTCTCGTCGACCCTCTTCCCGTCGACCCTTGCCCATCGCTAGCCCCTCCCGCCGCCAGCCCCTCCAACCGGTCCCGCCCTGCCACCGGCCCCTCCTTACCGCCGGCCTCTCCCCACTGCCGGCTCCTCCCCACCGTTGTCAGCCCTCTTTCGTCTATGGGTTTGAGTGCATAGGTCTACATATGCACTCAAATCATCCGATGTCTATGTAGACATTTTTTCTTTGGTCTACAAACCCTAGTTCCATTTCTCCGGCAAAATATCAGAAAACAAGGATGATATGCCCTCCATAAGCGCTTTCAAAGGTCCAACGCTCATTGTCAAGATGGATGGGATGAACTATGAGCTCTGGCAATGCAGTTCATGAGTCTCGTGAAGTCGAATTGTAAGAAGCACATTCTTACCGAAGATGAGCCGGCAGAGAAGAGAAGCAAATGAAACGCTTTCATAAAGACTGGGGTTTATGCCTATTGGGAGGCTGATGATTCATACGCCAAAGTCTGGCTTTCAGGTACACTGTTGATGGAGATTGCCAATGATGTTCTCCTTCAGCCACTGCTAAGGCGATGTGGGACATACTTGCGGCAATACACTCGCAGGTGCGAAATGAGACCAAGATCCTTCAACTCCAGCATGCCATATTTACAGTCAAGCTGAACAGAGGGCCTCTTCACTCCTTATATACATCCTCGCGTGGGATGTTTGAGAAGCTCTACAATATCATTCCTCTTACGACGACTCCCGAGCAGCAGAAGACCTTTCGGAATGCTGCCATGGTGGGGGCTACCATGGTGGGGGTCTTAGGGGTCTTACTTTCGGCACTTGACCGCGAATATAATGTTGCTCGCTCGCAGATTCTTGCAGATGCTACTATTCCTCCAGTGGAGGAAGTTTATCGCAGACTTAGCCACATTACAGTCTCGTTCAATGCTACTACTTAGCCTCCTTCGACGATGGCGGCTTCCAGAAGCAGAGGAGCCTCTTCTTCATTCCGTGGTCGTGGACCTCGTAGTAGAGGCGGTCGTTTTCGTCAGCCTTGCACCTTTTGTCATCGTCCAGATCACACGGAGGATACATGCTATTCTAAGCATGGTTTTCCGACCTCGACGCATGTAGCCGAGCATGTTGCATCTCCATCAACATCTGCTTCAGACCAAAGGTTCGAGGAGCTCGTTGCTAGATTGCGTGACATTATGCCCCCTGCATCTACATAATCTCCAGGAGGCACCTCGGATATTGCTGCTTCATCCTCTGCCAGTACCTCTGCCACTGCCAGCACCTCAGGTAGTGCTTATGCCTTTACCTCCTGTCATGGATCTGATGTTTCAGATTGGATTATGGACTCCGGCGTGACACATCATCTCTGCCGAGACAGAGATAAACTTACATCCTATAGGGAGATTCCACCAGGGCGATCTGTCGTGATAGCCGATGGGGCTCATTCCCCCATTGTTGGACAGGGGGAGATTACTTTATCGCCTTCCATGCGTCTACAGAATGTGTTACATGCTCCTGATTTTTCGATGAATTTACTTTCTATCAGTCAGATTACGAAGTATTTGCACTGTCGCGCTATATTTGACCCATCGTCTCTTATTTTTCAGGACATTCTTACGGGCATTGTGATTGGTTGTGGCTCTGAGCAGGATGGTCTTTATCGTTTGGTCCGAACCTCCTATGCTGGCGTCTCCTCTCACTCAAGTGGATCGGTCTCTCCTTTTACATGGCATCTACACTTTGGGCACCTCCCTCTTCAGAAGATGTGTCATATCTTGCCACTGATTTCACCAAGTTCTTCGTTTCAACGTGAAGCATGTCAATTGGGAAAGCATTATAGATCTAGCTTTCCTAGTCGTCAGTCTTGGAGTAGTAGCTCCCCTTTGACTTATTTCATGTTGACATTCAGGTAATTGTATGGGGCACAGGTTTTATCTTGCTGTTGTTGATGATTTTTCTAGGCTGTCGTGGGTTTTTTTGTTGAGGCATAAATCTGAAGCAGGGGATGCGTTCAAAAATTTTATAAATGAAGTGCATAATGTTTTCTCTTCTACTGTGAAATATTTACGTACGGATAATGCATTGGAATTTTGCGCTTGTTATCTTTCACATTTCTTCTCGTCTCGAGGCATTATCCATCAAACCACATGTGCTTACGCGTCTCAACAGAATGGCGTTGCTGAGAGAAAGCATCGTCATCTTCTTGATATCACTCGGACGCTACTTATCCAGAGTAGTGCCCCCATCTTCATTCGGGGTGATGCAGTCCTTACGACATGTTATCTTGTGAATCGTATGCCATCCTCAGTATCAGGTGAGAAAATTCCTCTCTCTGTTGTCTTTCCTGATAAGAAATTATTCCCACTTACTCATCGTGTCTTTGGTGTTGTTGCCATCGTTCACCAGTTGTCTCCCGGACTTAACAAGCTCTCACCTAGGCTTTCAAGTGTGTTTTTATTGGTTACTCTTGGATTCAGAAGGGTTACCGATGATATGACCCTATAAACAAGAAATATTTTGTCAGTGCGGATGTCGCATTCTTTGAGTCTGTAATGTATTTCTCCCCTGTAGGTGACAGGTTGGCCTCATCCACATCTGATGATGAGATCTATGTACCCCCTCCTCCTCCGTGTCCACCATCTCCCAGTCAAGTTCCCGTTATCCCACCACCACCATCACCACCACCTCCTCCACAAACACCTGTTTCACCCTTACCGAAATTCTATACTCATCGGTCTGTCCCTGCTCATGGTGCTCGTCAATCATCCAGTATGCCTCAGGGTTGTCCAGATATTATTACTGACGATGGGTCTAATAATGTGCAAGTGCATGGATCATCTTTGTAGGAGAATAACATACTGCAATTATGGTTTCTGATGGTCTGGATGTTCCTATTGCCATACGGAAGTAAAAACGTACCTGTGCATCATATCCACTTGCTTCATAGGTTTCCTTCCATCGTCTCATAGGGGACTTTCAGAGGTTTGCTTTAGCTCTATCAGTCGTGGAGATACCACGGAATCATCAGGATGCCTTAAAGATTTGTTGCTGACGTTCTGCCATGGAAGAGGAAATGGATGCTTTACAGTCGCGGGGTACATGGAGCTTGGTTCTCGCTGCCCCAGGAGCATCTGTTGTCAGCTATAAATGGTTGTTCACCGTCAAATATCATGCAGATGGTAGCCTTGACCGTTACAAGACAAGGCTAGTGGCAAGAGGGTTCACTCAAACATACGGCATGGATTATATGGACACCTTCTCTCCAGTTGCGTGCCATTCGACTCTACGTGTCCTTCTGTCAGTGGCTATGGTACGTGATTGGCCCTTGTTTGAACTTGCTTTTAAGAATGCCTTCTTTTATGGAGATATGTAGGAAGAAGTCTACATGCAGCAGCCTCCGGGGTTTGCTGTGGAGGGGGAGAGCCACATGGTGTGTAGACTTCGTAAGGCGATATATGGTCTTAAACAAAGCCCACGGGCGTGGTTTCAGAAGCTTTCTGATCTAATTGAAAAGTAAGGGTTCAAAAGAACAAATGCAGATCATTCATTATTTGTCCAGAAGACTTCTAGAGGTACGATTGTCATCATGGTGTATATTGATGATATACTTGTTACATGATATGATACACATGGGATAAAGATGACAAAGACATTTCTGAGCCATCAGTTTGTTACTAAGGATCTTGGCACTATACGATATTTTCTGGGGCATATATGCTTGTTGAGACATGCATGATTGGGTGTCGACCCTCAACTACTCCTATGGACCCCAGCATTAAGCTATATGATGATGATACAGATGAGGTTGACAGGAGAAGATATAGAGAAATGGTGGGTAAACTTCTCTATATTACTATCGTTAGACCCGATATCGATTTTGTAGTGAGTCAGGTGAGTCAGTTCATGGAACAACCTAGACAAGTACATATGGATGCCATATACATGATGCTGAGATATCTAAAGTCGTCTCCAGGCACATGATTGCTGTTCAGAAAAGAAACAAACATTTCTGTTTCCGCATGTGATAATGCGGACTATGCAGGATGCCCTAAGGATCGGAAGTCTACTTCAGGTTTTGCAGTGTTTGTGGGTAGTTCTTTGGTTTCTTGGAAAAACAAGAAACAAACAGTGGTGGCTAGATCTAGTGATGAATCTAAATATAGGGCCATGGCACAAGCAAGTGCCGAGATGATGTGGGTTCGAGCCGTGTTAGAAGATCTGCATATTGATGTACCTCTACCAATGCAGCTACAATGTGATAATCAAGCCGCGCTATTCATTGCTAATAATCCTGCTTTTCATGAAAGAACAAAACATATTGAGGTAGACTGCCACTATTCTAGAGATATGATCCAGAAGGGCTTAATTTCTACTTCACATGTCAGTTCAGGAGAGCAGACTGCCGACATCTTCACCAAGCCACTGCTCAGAGGGCCATTCCGGAAGTGTTCTTCCGAGCTGAGCATGCTTGATATCTATGCTCCATCTTGAGGGAGAGTGTAGAGATATTTCTATATTCTATGTATCTTTTTCTGTTATTTTTATTTCCTTGTTCCATCTTATGTAATTTACTCGTAGACCTTCTCTATATAAGAGAGCCTGGGGTTCTTTGGAATAACAACGACGATTTTTTCCCAACAGTGGCCGCTAGAGAACCATCCCACACCTCCCCAAGAAAAGTCTGGCGGCCCGAAGGATCAGGGGGAATCAAGGATGCCAGATGCGGATCCATAGACGCGTCATCGCATCGCTCAGGAGTACCCATTACGCATCTAGATACGGTGCAACCCCCCCCCCCCCCCCCAGTGCCAGAGGGCCCCCTGTCCATCGTAGGTAGCAAGGTTCCAGCTTCTCCAGTAGAAGGGGCCACGATCAGGACAACAGAAGGGCTCCCAACGGACCCCCGAGGCAAGCTAGGATCTGAAAGAAACCCAAAAACCGGAGCCGAAACCACTTCGCAACTTGCGTAGGTAGATGGATCCACGAGCGGATTGTCCCGATCCAAACCAGCCTCATTCAATGAGTTCGGATGGCAGAATCCGAATATCGAACCCGGGTATAAACCCGAACCGCCAACAGGCTCCGCAGAATGCGAACCCCCCCGTTTCCTATGTACAATCCTCCCGCAATCTCGGGATTGGATAGACGATTCCACGCGCAAAATACGGGGTACACCAACGGTCGCTTGAGACCCCTCCACTGACGGCAAGACCGGCTTCCCAGTCAACGTCGTCCGTAGCTCAGGCCAGGAATCCTCCACTTGGGTGAGAGAGAGATGAAAAACTGCCCTTCCGACCCGAAATACCTTCACCGGAGGGATCGGTCTTCCATCGCCCCTCATCAAGGTGATCATGCCCCAGTTCTCTCCAGGCCGAAGGCCCGACCGAAGGATGCTCTTGACCACACCGAACTCCCACAGCACATACTTAATGGTGTCCAGTCGTCGGCACCGAATCGGAAGACCCTGGATCTTTACGAACCACGTCGGAGAAGAAGCCGTCGCCCCGTCCTGCAGGAGTGGTCATTGCCAGTGAATCAACTGTGGGAACAACGCACTCCCATTGGAGATATCTTGTTCCTTTGTATTCTCCACACCCCGGATGCACAACATCGTTTCTGATAGCCAAATCTCGTCCTCAAAACGACCGGCAGTTCAGCCAAGCTCGAACACTTCCACGACCTTCCGCAGATCTTCGTTGGTGCCCTCAGCGATGAGTACCCCATCAACGGGGTCCCATGAGGTCTCCTCAATCTCCATGTCCTTCGGGTACGCACTGCCAGAACTAGGGCAATCCTTACAAACGTGCCTCTCCTCACGACAAAAATAACATATCGACCTCTCTAGTGAGCACCATCGCGCATGGTGGACCTGAATACCACATCTGAAGCACCAACGATGAGAAGGGAGATCCCCCGGCACGGGTTTTACCTTCCCCGCTCCACCAGAACTTTTCTCCGCACGACCTGTAGGGTTCCCCGATCGCCTTGCCCAAGCCCCCCGATCGCCCTGCCGAAACCCCGGTCTCCCGGTCGGCACCACCGGAAGCAGGGGGGCCTTTCCCCGATCGCCCCTCCCTATTTCCGGACCCCCAAGCGTCACCATCTTCCCCGACATTTTCAATTCTTAAAGTGCACTTTTTATGATTTTGAGTTGAAGGATGGCTGTGAACATAGCTTATGCACATGAATTCTATCATTTAGATTTCACAAACTTTTTGGTTTCACCTTACATAAATATGTTCATGGTTGAGCAGTGGGGTCTCATTTTAAAAATCAGGGTCCAAATCTAATCTCCTAAAGAAGGTAAACGATATTCTCAATATTCCTTTTCTACTCACTGGGTAACTTAAATTTATCTTCATATATTGGCATTAAAAGCTGCATAAATGCTGTATTGTCGTTGCTGAGTTGGGAAACTTGAATTTCTGTAGTCCTAAAGTGTCATCATCATCATCATTATTATTTTCCGTAAGAAAACACAGACAATAATGTTTAATATTGTTAGTCTGCTAGGAGACAAAGTTCCATGGGGTAATAATTATCTACTACTTCCTTATGCATCCAACTAAAACTCATGATTGTGGATTAATCTCATATCTCTTTCTACAAAGAGTTGTTATGAAGTTCAGTTTTTTGATAGTGAGCCTTTTTGGGCAGTTGAGCGGTTTTCCATTGGCATGAGAAATCCAACTTCATTTTTGGCTGGTGCATGGGTAAGTAATCCTATAAATGAAACTGACAATTATTTGGTTACTGTTCTTGAATCTTTGACTCCACACATTTTTAATGATTTTTGTCAGATGTTGTAATTTTGATTTTGCAGTAAATACTATCATTTTCTTATATTTTTAGATGCAAATGAGGATTTAGAAAGATGACGTCTATTCATAACCTATTCTGCACACGCTTCCTCTTGAAACCCATGAGGGTTCTATTGGTAGAGCCTGATCCAATTTTCTACTGAAAATGAAGAATATAAGAACCCCTCTTAAAAGCTCTATTGAAAGGATAAATCTCAAGGAGGTGCTCGCTTTTTGAATACCTTTCCCCAGCATAAAAGTTGGTGAAATTTAAGATGAATCTGAATCCAGAACCACCGACTTTCCCTATAGTCATATTTTATGAGCCTTTTCTTATGCTATAATCACATAGAAAAATCACATTCATCTGATAAGCATTGACTCTCCGATAGGCCTATAGTCCTCCTAAGATTGTGTGGTTTGAAAACCTTTAATCCAAAATAAAAGAGATCGAATCAGCTCCATGGTTTGAAAAAACGTGCCTCAAGGCGTACGCCTCTAGGCGAGGCGGCCTGAAATCGCCCCAGAACGATCGCGTCAGTTGGTCAAAGCGCTCGAGGCAGAGGTGAGGCGGTCCTCGAGGCATTTTTTTTATTTTCAGATTATTTTTTATGCAAATAATTTGGAGCAATTCCATATGTTTATAAAGTTATATTTGTTTAGGATATAAATATACAAGATGAATGCTTAAATTTGGCCGCTTTCATGTTCAAATTTACCATTAAACATGTCTAATTATGTCAAAAACTCTTAAATTATACCCTTAAACATACGATTCCACAAATATCGTAAGAAACATTACCCGTAGATGTTGGGGTATGGTATGGCATGGCAGGAGGTTGCATACAACGGTTCTTCAACTTGGGTTAGATGGTTAGAATTCTGGGGAATATCAACATATTCATTCTTTGATTGGATGGAAAATTAGTAAAAAGACATATACATCTGTATATCTTTCTTTCGGTGTTCCTATCTTTATAATTTCATTGTACACTATAGTGATATATATCATATGTTAGTCAGAAGATATATAATTTCATTAGTATATATCTATTGTAGTTTTTATAGGTATTTATCCTTGTGTCTTACGCCTCGACCGCCTCGAGTCTACGCCTCGCTTCGATTCCACGGAAACCACCTTGTTCCGGTTTTAGTTTTTTCAAACCTTGCTCCTTGCATGTAGGAAAGTAGACCACCCTACTTGTGATCTTGTGCATTGCTATTAGGACAGTAATCATTCAGAGCCTAAGGTTTCGCAAGATCTAATCAGCTCACAGATGAGAAAGAAAGAGAAGGGTAGGAGGCCAACATGTCATCAAAAAGAATCTTTGGAGGACTGGATCTACAATCCACCATAGAACTGGAAAATTACTACAATTAGTAGCTAGGATGAAATGACGTAGGTTATGCATTTTAAAGCAAAAGGGGAAACATTCAATCAGAATCCCTTGAGAGGACCGTGCGTTGAATGAGGACAGAAAGCAAGCCTAACTCCTAACTTGGCCCAATAAAGTTGTTGACATGGTCATGCAGCCAAAAAAATGTAAACACCCTTCAAAAAGAAAGAGAAATCCCACTAAAGGAACCTTCTCCCAAATTCCCAATTAAGTATCTTTCCGTCGGAGGAATGGAAGATGTAATACCAATGCCAATGTTTGAAATATCGATATTGTATCAGCATGGAAGTGGATATATCAGGTATTTATCAATATATATCACAGATATCGGTGAAAGCGTTGAAATTTGAAAATGACTCAAATAAGTGATTTTCTTCCAACTTAGTATAATCTTCGTGAGAAAAATAAGTAACATCCCTGCAAACACTTATAAGCAAGAATGGTGCATATTTAGCATATTGGCATATGCGGGTCCTATCACTATAAAGAGATTTTACTGTTCGAAAGTTTACCAAAAGAAATTGTTGCAAAAAGATTACCAAGTTCATTGCGACGTGACAGATGGTATGTTTTATATTTACCAAATTTCAATGCAGAACTGGAAATATGCATTTGGGTTTTGTTGCTTAGAACCCAAAATGTGATAACCTTTAAAATGCAGGGTATATCTGCTGATTGTTTTTTTGCTGGGGTTTGTTTTGGAGGATTTTTCACGCTTCTTATCCAGGTACAATTGAGAATCTTATTTTTATTTACTGATTGATATTCTTGTTGAATTTCTGCATGCAATCATATTAAAAATAGTTGCCATGATAAGATTTGCTTCTGTCACTGATTCTCGGGAAATTTTCTTATGATAAGATTTGCTTCTGTCACTGATTCTCGGGAAATTTTCTTAGGCATAGGACTTTTATTTGGTATAGCAGGAATGGCATTCATTGCAGTGTTCATGGAGTTTTCAATGCACTAGTCACTTGCGTTTACAGTTTGGCAACTATCCTGAAAAATGAATTCATGGAGTCTATACTGCATCAATCTCATGCACTTACAGCCTGGCAATATTGTCGCTGTTGGTTGAGCGCTGCAATATAGGTTGTCACGGCCTATTCATTACATATTTATATGCATCTTTCAATTTTTTTGAGGAAAAGGAGAATGGTTGTGGTCCCAAGGTGAGTACATCTGTACCAAATGTATCTAAGCACAAAGAATCTGTGTTGTCTAAAGCTGCCAGGAGATAAAACCTGACTTAACATCCTCGGCAACATTATCGTAATATAATATCTCATGTCTGAATCATAGATCAATCTGGGAAATCCAAATTAACCAGAGAAAAAAACAAAGGGTTCGAGGCAAGAAGAAAACACGGAGTTCCAGTACAAGAAGAAAACACGGAGTTCCAGAAGCATTAAGCAGTGCTAATATCCAACCAAGTGAAAAGGGAATAAAGCCAGCACTTATAGTGTTGTTTGGCAAGAGAACGCTATGGCCATTATCTTCCGGGGCGACTGAACATGGAGGGAAAGCACATACAAGCTATGCAAAAACCTTATTCGGTGACATTTGATTCGCAGTCATCGTTTCCTCACTGACCTTAAGAACATCTTGACTCAGTGGCAAGTTCGAACTCCAAATGATTTGAGTTTGTTCTGTGGGAGCACACTGGCTGTGGTCTTAGTGGACACAAGAGCTGTCGACGCCTTTTTCATTGTTGAAGTGTCTGCTTGGACATGGACATAAACAATCATACCCCACGGTGGCCCCTTTCAAATCTGTGAATTCCTCTGACATGGGCATAAACACTGGAACTCATTGATCTGGGAATAATCAATGGAAAATGAGACTGCATGCCCTCTGGCCAGGATTCCGCCAAGGACATGTCTTGATTTGCTGCCAAAATAGATGTGAAAGCTGCTTGGAGAAGGCACCCACACTTGATCAATTTTCCTCCAAAACCTGAAGGATGTTCCATTACACGCAAAGCGGCGCAGAACCTACTCGACCTTTGGAAGGACATTACAAATCCCAAGATTGCAAAAGTATTTGCATGCTATGCTTATTTAATAGGTTATACAACATCCTAACCAAAATCAGACAATTGTTACGAATATGAGGCCTGCATTTGCTTTAAAGGCATGTCTTTGTTTGTGTCTTGGTGAGATTAGTTGTATCCCTTTTTAAGTCAAACAAAACATAGATTCACTCGGATTGGGTCTGGATGAGCACTTTTCTTGCCTTAAATCATTTTCATTGTCTTGTAAGTTTTTTTTGAAAATCCGAAGTATGATTATCAGAGGTTAACATTTCCCAAGAGAATTATATCCAATTAAAGGAGAAGAAGATGCAATGATGATGATGTTATAACTCTTTCCCAGGAGCTCCCGTTATAGGACACACCATGATTGACATTTTACATAGGGAAAATTGACCTAAAAATCACATGGTTCTCTCCACCAAGAAAGGCCTTGTGTGCTTTGGTCTTCACATGTACCTTGCCTCATAGCCCTCTCTTCTACCTTCCCAAAAGATGCACAAGGACGAGGCCTGCGAGATACCTTGTACCAATTAATGATCAAGCATCGTTTCATTTTTGGTTTCTTGGGGCGTGAGTTGTCATAGCTCGTAGTGACAACTTTAGTAGCCGTGTAGATCGATGAAATATAAAAGGTGCGGTACTTTGAAATTGACAATGCTTCTCTTATATATTCTTGGGCTAAAGAAAATTACCCTCATGTTAATTCACAATCATGAGATGAAGTTGGCATTCTATGAATTATGGCCGACAATTGATATCATGAGGTTTAGTATAGTGTATGTTTAGTCTCAGAAATACATAAGATACCTCAATGTTGAGTGCATACGTCTTATCGTCAATCAAATGAGTTGTTTAGAATCATGAGCCATGATAGCAACATTGTAGATAAGAATATACCCTTGTGAGCAATGGAGATCAATCATCAATCCGATGGCACAAAGAGCACTGATCAACAATCCATCTAACGATTGAAGCTGCATCCTTCTCAAAAATTGTCATTCATAAAGCTCTACATTGACCATATACCACGACCTAGTGATGTAGGTTAGTGGGACTGTGGTCAGATGGGATTGAAGGGAAGATTGCCACATGTGTGTATATTTAGAAGCAACATATTGGATATGATGGTGATAATGGGATACTGGAGGGTAAATGGTGGGATTTGGGCATCAATACTTGACAATAGGATGTTAGAAATGGCACCAAAAATTGGGAGTTTGATGAAATTCATGATTGTGTTTTATATCTAGACGCCGAGGGCGGGCAAGGGAAAGCTTCAGCTTTGACCTATTAACTCCTTTTCCTTTGTGACTAACATATTTATACACATTTATATAATAGCGCATATAATAAGCTCGACTTTTGACTAACATCTTTTTCTAATAAAGGAGGTTCGCTGTGCCACTATATGCGAGTGTAGGAAACAAAGGAAGTGAAATTGTGATTGACATGCAACATGTTAGGTTGGTTGAAATTGGATAAATTCTATTCCTAAAACAATCAACGGTTGAGACATAAACATCGACCTTATGTTGACTAGATTGGAAAGTGATAATAATATATATTGATATATTGCTTATATGAGTGAAAATTTTGAATATGGCTAAAAAAGACAGGTTTCTCGTGAATTAAGGCTCATATAGTTCTTATAAGCAGATACAAATAAACTCAGCACGGGGGGTGGGGGGGGGTATATTCAGGACACTAATAGTACAATATTATATAGTATACATACACAATAGTCCAGGAGATATCATAGTGCAAAGAAGCAAGCGCAACAGGAACATTAGATTATAGAGTATACTATTTGTAATAATTAGTAATCCTAAAAAAAGAGGCGCATTTAAAATTAGTAAGGAAATAAAATCGTACATGAACAAATGACAATTAAACCCACGCTAATCCTCCAACGAGATATAATATTATTTAACTTTATAATATCTACCATGTCTCATATTGCCTATATTTGTGTTCAACCACGTCTGTGAGAATGTCAAGGCAAGCACAAACACTGGTACCATTGGGACTATCTCTATCTAGGGGCGCAAGGTAAAACTCCCTAAGGAACTCAGCAAAATAGCCTCGTAACTTCAGGAGGGGGGTCTCCTCACAAAGGGGGCTGCAGTGACCAGGCCAAGGCGACTGCTTACCAAAAACACTGGCTTCCGCAAAGTCGTAAGATCATGTATGGGGGTTGACGCTTGCCCACTGCCATAAGGTCAAGGAAGTCAGTGACCTGATGACCGGGGAGCTGACGTCTGAAGCCCCGATGAACAGTGGGACATGACACAACTTTCCATTCGTAGGGGTAAGGGATTCTTTTCTACTACAAAAAAGGAAAAGTGGGGTAAATGTTGTCTTGACATAACTAGAAGATACATCCAATACCTATGATCTGTGCCTATCGATACTGGATTTCATATCTCATACTACTTTATCGGGACGAAAGATCCCCAAATATATCTCCGGCCGCACAACATTCCAGAAAAAGGTCCTTATTAGACTTGCCAGATGAAAGCCTTTGACATGCTGGTTATTCGACCAAGGCAACTATATATTTGAGATGGATATGATAATAGTTGCTAAATGGAGTAGGAGTGGTCTCGAAAGCACAACAAATCTTGCAACTGTATCACAAATGGCAAGGCAATAATGTAAGGAGATTTGGAAGATGATGATATGGAGGAATATGGATTATATTCCATAACCGTCGTGAAAATTACTTGCTTTGTTTTATTTCTGGGAATGGGTGTAGGTAGTATCACCACCATTTTATTGTCTACCTTGGTAGCTTTGACCACCATGATCACATCTATATGAATAAGATAGAGTGAGAAGCATGAACATATTCATGGAGCATATCATAGATTCTTTCTGCATGTTGAGATCTATATCCACTGAGGGTTTATGTTTCTCTGCCCTTAAATAAACCATTTGATGATATCAAATTTTCGATGTTGCTATAGTTTCGATATCCACGATAACTCTCATGATCCATAATCTCTGTATGATTTTGACTTGGTACAAATTTCACATGCACATATGTATGTTATTCCAACAATTGAGCGCTCTCTTGCAACCTTTTTACCACCTATGACATGATCCATTGCCCTTCCTTGAATGTATGTCCACCACAACCATCACCTTAATTATTTGCATCATCATCATCATCTTTAGTGACATCCTTTAATTTTGATACATGTCATCATCATCATCATTGTCTAACCCTCTTAATATGAGTATCTTCCAATATGATCTTATGATATTATTGTCACCATCTTTTCTTGTTACTGTATATTGATGATGAGCACCATTCTGGGTGCACACTAATAAGAAGTCAACATATGTATATATTTGTTGACTTATATGATGATTTTGCCTTCCTCCCACCTACCATAATAGTGGGGCACTGTTGGAATCCGTCTATTTTTAGGTTTTAAAAGACCTCGTCCTCCACATCTTTATGATGTGTTCTAAAAATATATCCAAGGGTAATAGGACTCTTCTCACATGCCAATTCCTCACACTTCTTTCCTTCAATGTTGTTTGCAACAATACATTTAATACCACTTTGTAAAAGTTAGGAGCATCTAACCCCTACCATCACAACCATTCAATTGTTCAATAATAAAAACTAACTAAACTAAATGATAAGCTAATATTAACCACGATAAACTACAAAAAAGAGACTCAACTATGTGCCAATTCCCAATTAGGGGCCTCATCTTTCAAATATAACAAAGAGAGGCCTTTACTTTTAAATTTAGGGTTTAACATCGGCATAAGAGGGTCATGAAAGCTTTACATAGACCTATATTTGAGACAAAAAGTAAGATTAGGAAGGATGGATAATGTGAGAGGAGAGCCATAGCTGAGGCTGGGAGAAACTGTGAGGGAGAACGGGAGGGCCACCTTCAGAGATCGTCGTTGAGGGCGAGATGAGAGGGCCTTTGGTTCCTCCGTACTAGCCATCCGATGCTTAAAGTGGGGATGGAGGGGCATAAGGCGACCCGTTGTTTGGCTGGTGCTTCAGTATGCTTCTGTTGTCGTAAGGAGGGTCACTTGCGTAGTGAGTGCACCTCAAGGCCATATGTGTTGGAGATGGATTCTACATGAGTAAGGGATAAAGGGGTGGAGGTGAGGAAGTAAGGAGACCTAATCGACGAGGTCCTTATTGCGTAAGGAAGAAGGAGGACCTGCTGGTGGTGTTGAAGAAGGGACCGTTGTCGAGCTGCGTGGGGGATGCGGTCTGGACCTCGGAGTCCTCACTTTGCGTTCATGGCATTGCGAAGGAGAAGGTTGAAATGCTTCTTGGCTAACAATGTGGATTTCTTTCCTTCAGGGATAAATTGGCAGAAGTCGCGACTGTACGATGGAGCATTGGAGGTGGGCCTAAGGTGGGTAGCGGAAGTTCGAGGTCTGCTGATGAGGTGTCAGGGCCTTGGGGCTATTCCTGATGCTCTGCGATTGGTGGGATTTGTTGTCGAGGTGCTCCGATCTTGGTTGCGCCCTCAGGAGGGATGGGGGGTACTTGCAAGGTTTTAAATCTCGATTTCAATTTCGTTTCGAGATAAAAAAACAATTTTAAGATTTCGTCGAAATTTCGCCCAAAATCAGCCTAGATTTGTGAAGGGTCCATATAGAGATTTCGATTTTGATTTTAGTGGATTGTCGAAACCTTTCACGAAATTTGAAAGACCGGGTACTTGTGCTAATGAGAGGGGCTTTATGAGTGTTGTCGAAGGTGGTGTGATTTGGGGTGGGTTGTGTTTGCTTCAAGCTCGGCTTGGCTTCGGTTGATGGTGCAGTGGTGTGGTCGATTGGATATGTTGAATGATCGGACAAGGTGGGTAGGGAGGCTAGGAGTTGTGTACAATCGGATTTGGAGCCACATCCAAACCTGGGCAGTCAACAAGGGGAGGTGCTCCGGTCGAGGGATCCTTACCAACCTTTGTGTGATTCTCAGGGGAGTGCGACAGTTTCGTCTCGAGATTACGTGGCATCGTTTCCTATTTTGGGTTGGAGTTGCCCTAACTTTCAGACGAAGCACACAAAATTTTAGAAGTGGGGGTGGTATTCAGATCGGGGAACCTTCTGGGTGGCGGATGGGTTGGGCCTGGTAGGTTTGAATAAAGGGGAATTAGACCGGATCCTATCGAGACACCTTTACTCTGGTGGTCCTATGGGTTCTGCATGGGTAAGGGTCCGATTAATGAATAGGTGTGATTCGGGTCAAGTTCAGATCCATTTCTGGGCATTGTGGAGGCTTTTTCATTACACATTTTCTTTGCTTCGAGTTCTTTTACGGTTCCTTCGCTTTAACCCGGCCCTGGGCCTGCTTCAAGCTATGTCTTGGTTGAGGAGCATGGCCTCAAATTTCAGCGAAATTCGGTCGAATTTCTGTCGAATATCGATATCCAGTCGAAACCGAAATTCGTCCGAAATGACCGAAATGACCGAAATATGGGGGTCCTAGTACAAAAAATGACCGAAATGACCGAAATTTCGGTCGAAATTCCACCGAAATTCCATCGAAATTCTGTTTTGGTCGATACCGAAATGGTGACCGAAACCGACATTTAAGGCCTTGTTGAGGAGATCCCTCCATTTCAGTTGGAGGTTGCTGTGAGGGTATCCTTTGTTGGTGGGAGCCTGCTGATGGAGCCTCGTTTTGATGGAGTTGAGGCTCTTTGGCCATCAGGAGCTGGAGCTGCTGCTAGTATAGGTGTGGACCATGTGGTGGTTGACGGCGAGGATGCATGGCCTTTTGGGAGTCTCGGTGCTGCAACCGTGAAGTGAGCTTACAGAGCGAGAAGTGGATGCCAGCGACGACACGAATGAGTAGAATGCATAGGCTTGCTTTGGGTAAGGGCTCCTGTAAGGCAAGAACGGGTCCTCTTCTCTCCTCGAGGGATCGACGGAAATTTTAGGCTCGTTTGTGGCTTCAAAGGGAGAAGTAAGACAAGAATGTAGGGGGAACTGCGCGGTTAGGGGAAGAAGATGGCCAGACTTTGAGGTTGGGTGTGGAAGAAGTAGAGGGTGGTTGGAGCTTTCTAGAGATATGCTCAACTAAAGTTGACTCGATTGACATTCATAAATTAATAACAATTATGTCGAAGTTATAGCTGGTAGTTCGGGATCTATAAAAAATGATCGCATCAAGAGATGGTATTGAGAATCAAGTCTCGATGTGATGAATTATTTATTTTACTTAGGTAAGTCACAAAGTCGAACTCAGGGAGGTAATTTGATGGTCTAGAATGAATAATTAAATAATCTAGAGAATTTAGGTTTCAAAGAAGAATTATTTTTCTTGTATATTTGTATTTTTCGGGTTTTTATTGGTTTTTAATTTCAGAAGATGTAATTAATAAAAAAAGAAATGTTGTGCTTGGATTTTAACAAATAATTTTAATGCAAAGAAGATAATGCTTAGTTATGTGATGAGAGAAATAAATAAATGCAATTTTTTTAATGATTTTTAGATGATGGATAAAATGATGCAATGATACATTCAAAATGTGAGCAGGAATGGGACAATAGCAAGCAAGCCAAGTCAATTTAGGCTAGTGAGACTCCCCTTTTAATAATCTCAAAAGTCAATATATCTTAATAACTTAATACCAAATAATGTGTCCACAATGTTTGACTAATTGTTCCTCATGAAAGATAATTAAATAAGGTTTAAATCTACATGAAGAATACACAAATCCGATATCGGATGTGCAAGATATTGATAGATTAGTTTCTGGGACTCCATGTAATAGAAATAATTAGAATGTTTGCAAATATACCCTTCGGAGGGGCCTTCTTGTAATATTCTATAGCCGACGGACTCCCAGACAATTTACTCATGGAGGGGGTACGCTCGAGATTTCCTGGAACTTGAAGGGTACAACTGCAATTTGCCTAAGGTCATGCGTACAACGCGTATGACTAGGCCTTCTTGACAATTTCTGAGAACACACAGGGGTGTAGGCGCAAATTTCTCGCACACGTGTGGGATACACGAGGAATACTAGGTACGGGTGCAGGTTCGGACCCGCACCTCCACGTGGTGGCTTCTAGTTGCTTCGTGACACCCACATCATGAGGCTTGGGCTCGAAGCTTGGAGTTGATTTCGGTCATCAGGTGAAGCTCGATCGTCGGTCGAATTATGGGCGGGAATCAACGGTTGAGGTCGGGGTTGTTCTTGGTCCATTGTGTTTTGAAGCTCGATCCTGGAGTTTCCTTTTGATGCTCCGACTAGGGACTTTGTTCTCCAGATGTACCTGCAGGTAAGGATGATGCTCAAGCCTTGAAGGCTTGGCTCTGTCCTAACTACACAAGGATAGAAGGTGGGTGGTGCTCTGGACGGATGTGGAGGAGAGAAGCATTTTTCTGGGATGATTTTGGAGAGGTAGAAAGGAACGCTATCGGGGAGAACAATGAGGATGCTTCGTCGAGTGCTTGTAGGTGAACGAAGAAGATGGAGGTGGCTCAGGGAGGCTGATGATCGATGGGAAGAACGGGGTGGAGAAAAGAACGAAAGGAAAGAAGAAGTAGAAGAAGAAAAGAAGGAAGGGCAAAGAGATAAGGGGAGAAGTATACCTTCTCGTATGAGATCAGAGGAGGATGGCCTCAACTCCTGGTTCTTGCCTCAGTCGAAGCGAGGACGATGAAGCTCCGCAGCAATCCTGGAGGTGCTGCTACGTGTTCGAGTGAACACGGATCACGTCAAGAACAAGGTTATCTTGAGCCAATTGGGTCGCTGTTACCAATCCAATTCCCTTGCTCTCTTTGTCTCTATTGCTCTCATGCTGGAAGATGAAGCACGACAGATATGTCGGATGATGAAGGTGATGATCTTGTTGGGGCTGAACTAGGCGAGAGTCGAAGGTTGTTGGGTTCTGAGATTCCTTGAGATTAGGTTGGTTGTAGTCAGGGGACGAGATAGGATCGAGGATATGAGATTGGGGATAAGGATTATGTGGGTCATGTTTGGCTTGGAATTTAGGCAGTTAGAGCCATGGGGATTAAGGAAGTTGATTTGTTGGAAGTTGGGTTCCTGGAGAGTTGGTGGTGCCAGGGAGACTGTAACGACGAGAAATTGATGGGATAATGGGTTCTAATTGTGATAGGTTCCAAGTGGTTGTGGTTTTGGGGATGGCGGAAGATGGAGATCAGGAAATATTGGTTTGTCAGAGAAGAAGGGCTGCTGGGGTATGAGGTGGTTTGAGAGGTTAGCGAAAAGAAAGGAATAAGGGGGTTGCTGACGATGGGTTGATTGGAGACGGGAGTTGTTGGTTAGAGTTGTAGGAGGTTGGGGTATTGGAGATGGATTAGGGTTTTGATCGCGAGGATGAGGGGATAAGTCACGATGATGGGCAGAGCTCGGAGGTTGGCGATACGAGATGGTGATTCGAGAGGTAGGGAGGAGTGGCAGAGATCGATGGTGGTGCGAGGGGTGGCGCAGTTATGGAGGGTTGTATGACTGAATGGAGGAAGTTGGAGGTAGGGGTGCGTAGCATGTGCTGTTTGATCCCGCGCGATCCAACGGGTGGAAGCTATCATGTGCGGCGCACGTGGATGGGGAAAAAAGTATGGTGGGGAGGTTTTGGACCATTGGATCGAAGTTGATCCAACAGTCCAGAGTAGGTGTGCTACAAGACAAGGGTCTTTGACTCGAGGTGAGTGGCTTTGACCAAGTTGCTTAGGTGTCCCAACTTGGGGGTGACAAGTGGACTTGACTTTGACCGTTTACTTTTACCAATGCTACAGAATGCAGAAACAATTGGAAATAAAATAGTAAATGGCATTTGATGTAAAAATGACCAACATGAAAAATGTTCACCTAGATGCAAGCTATAATGTTCATGGACCCGGATGCCAATGAACTCAACTGTGCAAGATGTGATTTTTTAATGATATTTATGTATATAAAGTATCATTTTTAAAGTTTTGTAATTTTTATTTTATTTTTCGTAGATGAATAATGCATGCAAAAATCAAATATGATGTAAAATGATGCAATAGACGCAAAGCAAATTTTTTATTTTTTGTGATTTAAAATTAATAAAAAATGAGAGGCGTATACATGTGAGTTAGCCTGTCATCTTTGGTCGGAGTGTATCTTTTTCTTTGTTTTTTTGATCTTTTTGACTTTTGAATACATGAAATAACATATCAAAATCAGTAAAAATATACAATTGACAGTTAGGCCCAAAATCCAATTTTCACAAATGAACTCCGATTCTTTTGGATTTAGTCTTGATTTGTAGATAATTGAATGGACATTAATTCAAAAGTGAGTACAATGAGATTGGATACTGTATGAGACAGATATCGGCGTTTGCAGCTTTTTGTCCTGAAATTAGGGTTTGGATTTATTTCAAATATGTACAAATTAATATTTTTTTGGGATTTTTCATTGATTAAGATTCGTGATATGTACACAATGAAGTCAGTTTAATGTCAATTGGGGTTAATATGAATTAATGAAAAGTAGATGAAATTAGGTGAAAATATACATGATCATGAATGAAAAAATGAATGTTAATTTATGCAATTATTTACAAGTGCATGAATGTTAATTTTATGATATAAACATGTTAATGAGCCTAATTTCTCAAGACGAAGCTTTATTTCAACTAATTAGAGTGTTGAATCACGTATTTATCAACACACGGGTTGTCGAATGTCTTGGAGCTGTCATACCCACCGCTAACCCTCCGAGAGAGTGATGAAGATTCAGCTGGAATGTGAGGGGTCTGGGGGAGAGGGAGAAGCGTAGAGCTGTGGGGGGTCTTTTGAGTTTGTGGTATGCATATGTAGCTTTCTTTTTGAGAATCAAAAGTTTAGACTTGGGAGCAGGTTGTGTGGAGCTCGGTGGGAGTTCCCATGCTTTCGGAGTTTAGGGCAGCACCTGCGGTTGGAAATGCTATTGGCTAGTTGTGGCTTGGGATGAAGATATTTTTTCTGATGGTTAATATAATGGATCCTTGTTTGATGGCAGTGATTTTGGAGCACAAGTCTGGTGCGGGAAGATTGATGCGGAGTTCGGTGTATGAACCATCTAGAGCTCAGTCTGGTTTGCAGGCATGAGACGAGTTGAGATCTGTCAGGACAGATTTTTCACGAGACCCATGGGGTGGGGGTAGGTTTCAATTATACAGTGTTCTCCTCGAACATGCTTGGGGACTGGGGAAGGCATGAGCTGGGATCTAGAGATTTTTTGTGCCCCATCAGAGAGCTGGAGTTGGATGTGTTAGACGCCATGAACATCCGATATATGTGGATGGGCAGCTCATCTAGATCGTGTCTAGATCGTTTCTTAGCTTCTGTGGAGCTGTTAGGGAGGTTTTCCCTATCTTCGACGGGGGTTCTTTCGATATGAAGATCAGAATCAGATCATACGCTGATATGCTAGGATTCAGAGCATGGGATGTTTCCCTGATCTTTTTTCATGTTTGAAAGAGCCTGTTTGCTGGAAGATGGTTTTAAGTTGTTGGTTACAGAATTCTGGAGGTCGTTCCAGGTGGAGGGGTCGGCGATGCGAAGGTTGATGTAGAAGATCTAGAGGCTGAGAGAGATGTTAAAAACAATACAAGAAGGATTTGAATCGAGTGCGGAATGAGAAGCGTACTAAGGCGGGGGTGAAGATTGCCCGATTCGATAGCATGGAGGATGCACAAGATCTCAACGTGGAGGAGTTGCATTTCAAATCTGAGCAGTGGAAGATTGTGGCTGATGAAGATAAGAAGAAATAGATATCATGGAGACATAGATCGAGGCAAAAGTGGATATAGACCATTTCAGTCGAATTTCGGTCACCTACTGAAATCAAAATTTGATCGAATTTCGGCTGAACTTCGGCGAAATTTGATCCCATGCGAATAGGGTTACCATATGGGGAACCCTTTCTCACACTGCCATCATTCGATGGCTTGGAGAGGAAGTTATAGCAGACCACACATGCAAGGAGGTGGGATGAGAGTGATCGCTGGGGAGGGGATGCCACCTGGAACCATGCTTGCAAATGAGGATACGAGCGAGCGCAACCTAGGGATATGTTGCGCCATCGCCGGGCCTCGGGATGATTGCTTGGACTAAGAATCACGCAAAGGGGTTGCGCAAAATGGGTGGATGCTCATATGGAGATAGAGAGCGGCATCGTGAGTAGGGCTTCAGGTTGTACGTATCGCCTGGAGAGTTATGCATGGGTGGCAATACCAAAGGAGGTCGTACCTGCATCAATCGACGACGTTGTGTGGGCTAGAATCGAGGGAAGTTTGGCATGGCTGAAGCCCTCCTTTGATTTTTTTATTCTTGTCCATGATCTTCACATAGGGTTCCACCATTAGAAACCTTTTTGCTATTGGAGAACCCGTCGATCAAGGTTGGAGATGGCCACTGTTGGGCACAAATTTTCTCATTCTGCGGATCTAGGGTTCCTTGAACCCTAGAAGATGGAAGGGTCTTCATCGTTCTTGATACGTTGAAGGCGATGTTTGACAAGTAGGGTTCTAAAATAAAAACCCTAGCCGTTGAATTCATGATGGAACTAGAGATTGCATCGACGATGAAAAGCAAATCCGAATAATAGAACTTGCATCAAACATAGCTATGACTGGAGATCAGAGAAGAAAGGCTGGATGCTGCCAATATTATGGTTCTATGGACCCAAGAATTTATCTAAAAATGGCAATGGGATCTCCAGAACCTATTCAAGAACAATTAATAATATTCAAATTAGAAATAAAATTAAATCTCCCAAAAAGCATGGATCGCTCATGTTGAAATATAAACACGAAAGCGTAATTGGAACAAGAACAAAGAAAGTTAAGAAATATAAAACATGGATCACTCATGATTTAAGTAGAACCCTACTCAGTGAGGAGCGGGATGAAAGCACGGGAGAATGCCTCGAAAGGCTGGATCTTATGTATTGAATTTTTCAATGAGTACATGGAGTGTGGGACTTCTTATATAGCCTCACAGACAAATCGGAGTCCCATCGCTCATCCATGTGCTAAACATGATTCAAGGTAATTGGATCTGGGTGAGATGCAATTACCCCTCTATTACATACTCCAACAATGTCGTCTTTCAACTTTTTCTTCTCTGTATCATACATTATGTTGCTATCTTTTTTAGAAGTGAACTGGTGAACTTTGGTTGCAAATTTGTCAAGAAAACGTTGATGGCGTAGTAAACGGAAAAGTAATTCACGCTGAATAAATAATTGAGATATATATTCTTGATTTTTCTGTAGATTAAATGTTCAATTCTCAAAGAATTTTTCAGATACAGGAAATTTATAAGTTAGCCTTTATGTTTTACTTCTACTATGTACACAATATTTGTCCGCATTTTTCTTTAAATGACTGCTCCCATTTTGCTTTCTACATGATAAAATATAGTGACATTTCAAGCAGTCGCATTTTTCTTAACCATTGTCTTTTGACTCAATGATTTAAGAATTATTTCAAACATCCAATCAAAAAACGTTAGGTTCGTTTGCGTTTTTTCTTGTTAACCTCAATGGGAGCATCTCGATTGTCATCTACATTTTCATTTGCATCATCAACGTTAGTATTACTGGTATTCATTTTCTCAGTATACATATTAAAATTTTATCTACTACTTAATAAGTAGTAACCACATAATCATATATTTCTCTTCAATGTAAGATCAAATAACCACAAATTAACAAAATATTAATGTATACAGGTATGCTAAAAGCATTGTCAATTGGCATTGACGGACCCTGGTGGGAGAAGATCGTTGCCAAGACGGTGTGCATGTCTTTCCGTGCCAACTTTACGTAGGCTGTCATGTTTGTGGCTTTAGTCCGGAGGCTTTGGATGACGATGGGGGCATCGAAAGAGGGGTGGCGATCGTGGAATGAACGCCAAGGGACGAGAAAGGGTTGCGATGTTGTCAAGACAGAGGAAGGGGCATTGGGGAGGGTTGCAGTGAGGGCTTGTTGGTCCTCCACGACGTGATCCCAGGGATGAGGCGCCGATGAGTGGCAACTTGAGTGGGATCATAAAGATGTGAGAGAGGGCGGGGGTCACAGGAATGAGAGAGAGGGCGGGGGTCACAGGGATGGGAGAGAGGAATGGGAACTGGGGGAGTAACCATCAGTGAGGTGTTCAGGAGGTTACGGGGGGGGGGGGGGGGGGATGTTGGAGGAGGGTGGACTGGCATGGAGGGGTCTATTGGGGATTTGGATAGGGGAGGGGTGGGGTTGATGCATCAGAAAAATTGAGGGAGGAAGGTGAGGCGTCGATGAGTGGCAACTGGGGTGGGATCATGGAGATGGGAGAGAGGGCGGGGATCGCAGGGATGTGAGAGAGGAGTGGGAATTGGGGAGTGTCCATCAGTGAGGTGTTCACGATGGAGGGGTCTATTGATGCATCAGAAAAATTGAGGGAGGAAGGTGAGGCGTCGATGAGTGGCAACTGGGGCGGGATCATGGAGATGAGAGAGAGGGGGGGAGGTTGCAGGGATGGGAGAGAGGAATGGGAATTGGGGAGTGTCCATCAGTGAGGTGTTCATGATGGAGGGGTCTATTGGGATTTCGAGGGGGGAAGGGGTTGATGCATCGGATAAATTGAGGGAGGAAGGTGAGGCGTCGATGAGTGGCTACTGGGTGGGATCACGAAGATGGGAAAGAGGGGGAGGGTCGCAGGGATGGGAGAGAGCAATGGGAACTGGGGAGTGTCCATCAGTGAGGTGTCCACGAGGTCACCTTGAGGGGTGGGGGGCACTGTGGAGGAGGGTGGACTGGCATGGAGGGGTCATTGGAGTGGAACGAGATGAGAGAAGAAACCAAAGATATTGGGGTAAAGGTGGGGGCACTCTCCAAACCCACAATTCAAATTTTAACTCATAAAATAACTTCCTTACAATGGACTAGTGTCCCCTTTATATAGTGAGGTGATCAAAAAAAACAAAAAAATGTAAAAAAATGGCGAAGCTTTCTCACACTATAAGTAGGGTCAGCTACATGAATTCTTGCTCAAATCAATGTTGAAAGATTCGACTATTTTTTACGCTGGCTGTCGACTACTAACACAACCCCCACAAGGAGGGATTAAAGAATACAATTCAAATCGAATAAAATTCTAATGGACTCGTAATTTGACTTTAATATCTACCAGAAATGTTAGAGATTGCAATCAATCTCTTTTTATTATAAAAATGGATGAATAAATTAAAATACCATTTAGGGGCGCCCTTATCTTTTAAAATATCCATATCTATGATTGCATCAATTATGCTTGATTCCTCAAATTGGATTTGATTGCATAAGCCTCTCTCTGGTGCACAGATTTCTAGCATACTCCATATCTTGGCAAATCCATGTACGTGTCCGAAAAAGCCTTGCATTCTCAGGCCTGGTGCACACTTTTCTAGCATACTCCATATCTTGGCAGATTCTCTGTGCAGATTGATATTGATATCAAAAGCCCTACATGATTGCTTGATCTTAAATATCTTGTGTACTCCATATCTTGGCAGATTCTCTGGTGCACACATTTCTAGCGTACTCCAGTGTAGATGAAGTCCTCTTACATGATTGCTTGATCTTAAATATCTTGCGTAAGATTGGCATTCAAGACATTGCACCGTATTCTTTTTAGCAGTTTCCTGAGGATATCATTTGGCATAATAGTGCTAACCTTCTGCAAATCAATTAAAAAATGAAGCACATGGAGGTTTATGCAAAGTTCACAATTCTTTACTGAAGAAAAATTGGTTTCGTATTATCGTGGAGCAATTTTGTCATGTAAATGTGATGTCCTGCTAGGAACATCTATGGTAGATTAGAAAAACTGCAAAAGGCTGTGGTTGCAAGATTTTGTAAGATAGATTTCCACTAATTAAAATTATAAATTAGCTGATTTTATCGTATTTCCTCCTTTTACCATGATTGTTCATGAGTATAATTTTCCGAACATGTCTCCAACTTCAGCTCGGAATCGGATTCTTGCTGAGAGAGCATCCTTTGATGGCACTTGCTGGCGTTGCTACCGTTGTAGTATGGTGCCTTGTCATGTTTTTTTTTTCTTATGAGAAAACTCCAGTTAGTTCCAAGCAACACTCATTCCTTTCACGCATGTCTACAGGGTATTTGGTCCATATTTCCGTATCTCCTGGCAGCTTTAACAGCATTGTTTCTTTACTTCCGCCGTCGTTCCGTGAACTAAATCAACTGATTATTTGGGAAGGAAGCCGGTTTCTTCTCAACAGTAAGCAAGTGCTCTTTATTTGTATAGCCTCACCAATTTAGGGAGCTGATCGCCCTGAATCGACAGAACAGTTCCTCAATGTCTTCAATGTATTTGCTGAAGGCAAGCCACCGGGGGAGCAATTTCTTGGATATGTACCGAAACATTTCTTTTTATTACATTTGCAGACAACATTCTAAATGATACATCCCTACATAATTCTTGGAAGGCGTTACTGAGCTTTCTCTCCCAACAAACTGGCATCAATTGCTGCAGTAGATTCCTTCATGATTCCAATATCGAAGGAATACATAGATTTAATTTTCATTTGTCTAGTCACAGATTAGTATAGGCAGTGTTATGTGCTTGTTCTTTTACTGCTTTCCCTATATATAGCAATTTATTTATAATTTGGGAAGAGCTGCAAAAGGTTAAATTTGTAGATTAATTTTGGGGATATCACCTACTTTAAATACAGGTTAATTTCAGAGACATTCCTTTTTCTTTCTTTTGGGAATAGTAAATGGTGAGATATAAACCGTGATCTTTAAGGTAGGAACCCATTTGCTCCAGGATTATTCTCTTTGGCGTGGTTACTTTTGTTAGTATATGTCATTTCCCGTTTTGTGTTAGTAGGAAATTTTCTAAGTCTATTATGGAGACATGTATCGAGGGAGAGATGTGGTCACCTTGTACACCATTGTAGTGGTAGGATGAGAATGGTTGTAGGCATAGGGCATACTTTGTGTCTACTTGAGCAGCATGTCTTAAATTACAAGGTAGCTGCAATTTTGTATACAGAAAAGGCATGTGACATCTCCCACACTTCATTGATGCCGAGGGATTCCTCAATGATTATGCTATCATGCGTGCATATAAAAATGATAATCAGAGATGGATGCGGCCAACGGAGGTGGCCGCCTTAGTGGCTACTGGTGAGTCTTTGCCATCTTATACAGTTCATGTTTCTGTCTGCCTGTCTGATGTCTCGTTGACATGGTTGGTTGTTTGATCTCATGTAGATACTGCTTTGGCTTTAGAAACAAAAGATAAGCATGCATCAGTTGAAATCATGCCAACATAAGCCTCTCCCTAGAAAGAAAGTCATTCATCAGCGGTGCCCGTCAGTGTTTTGTCAGCCCAAGGACGCACAATCCTCATCTTCAGCCACCATTTGCTTGCTGTCTTTTTTTTTAGGAGATATTTGCAGTTCAGCGCACCCGAGGAAACAAATTTACTTTCAACATATTGATCTATCTAACTTCTCCCTCGATTGTTTGTCCCAGGTTCGTCAGCCTTCTCCTTATCCGAGGGAAGTAGATGACTCAAACATGGATGCTAGTACCAGCATTTCACAGATAAGCTTCAATCTGTGTGCATTAGATGGCTTAACTATAAGAGAAGTTAGATTCAGTTATTTTTACCAAAAAATCATATAAAATATTACCAAAATAAATTATGGTATAATATATGTATGCTCACCAATTCTATGATCACATATTCATATGCTAGGACAATAAATCTCAAGGATATCTGCGGACTTCAAAATATTTGTATATGTAATCAACTAAAAAAGGGAAGCGAATAATAGAACCCCTTTGCACCATGTATATTGCCCTGTTTGGATAAGGAATACATCGGGAACGAAAGTAGG
The DNA here is from genome assembly GCA_037367405.1 of Ottelia alismoides. Classification (NCBI taxonomy): domain Eukaryota; kingdom Viridiplantae; phylum Streptophyta; class Magnoliopsida; order Alismatales; family Hydrocharitaceae; genus Ottelia; species Ottelia alismoides. The sequence goes on from JAZKJV010011634.1 coordinate 144,863, forward strand.
CGTGTTTGCAGGGTGGATACGGGTTACCTGGCCCGTTTGATCACGACTTGCTCCGTTCATTTTCGGGTCATGTGTCGATCCGACTTGTTCCGACAGGTACTCGACCTTAATGGGTATCTAGATCATATAATTTGGTCGTCGGTGTCATTTGGATGCTTGTGGAATATCTTCAACAGAAAGGGGAAGAGAATGTTATATTGTTCATATCAGTAGTTATCACTCATCTGATATTTTTTGTTCTTTGTTCTTAAAATCAATCAAACAAGAATGAAGGATAAATTACACTTATTTTTTTATTCATCCTTGGTAGAAGAACTGGCTAAATCATAGCTTTGCAAACTTGCGAGGATTTTCGTGAATAAGTATGGTGGTCACATTTGCATAAATACCCTATATTTGTGGAATCATTCTCTGGGAAAACAGATCCAATTGGTAAGTAGGACTTGGAAATCTAAAAACTTGACTGTAGTTTGTGTTTAGTCTTGCACCGTTGCAAATTTTATTTTTTGCTCTGTTGCTGTTTAAGAATAATATACAAGCTTTGGAAATCCTCAAAAAACGCGGTTTGAACCAAGGTCCTAGAAATAAAATTGGACATCAAACTGGTTACAAATCGGTTTTAGGTTTTCATTGTCGGATCAGTAGATCATACCGAGCAAATATGTCCGAACATCATCAGTTCATAAAAGTTGAAAATATTGAGTCGTTTTATAATAGATTTGTTTCACATGATCCAAGTAGGTCGAAACACATTTGATCGGAATTTCATACACGTCATGCTACATCTTTTATTTAAATGTATTTGCGTTATATAGCGTTATATGTGTAATTTCTAGAATTAATAGTTTTAAAAACTACCATTAGAGCGCTTGGATTACTTATTATCACGTCTCATATTGTGACGATGGCAACTTCATAATGTAATCAGTCAGTATGAGGAGTCATAAATATTCTTAGGATAAAGAGAATCTATTTTTCACGGGTTTAGAGACTTTATCGTTGGATAAGTTATCTCAGGATAAGTGTTCATGTCATGATTAAAAATCATCTCATGTCTTTGTCAACAACTTTTATCTTTTCTTATCCTTTAAATTAACTAAATGAAAATTAAGAATAAATCTCATTTCCCTCTTATACCACCTTATTATGTATCCCCCATCTGAGCAAGTCAGATATTTTCATTCTTTGGTTAGAGAAGAAATGATAAAAGATAGAAGGTAATTATGTTTATTAAGATCTATTGTGCTTGAAAATAGGAATCATGTCTTTATTTTTATGTGTTGATAGTTGTGAATAAACGGGGCAATATCGATTATAACAATATCATGTCTGCCATAATTTCGATACTAAAATATGGAGTTTTTTTGGTGCACCTCCTTTTTTTGCAAAATCAGTTGTGCACCTACCTCTTTCACAATTATCACTTGCCCTTCCATTAGTTTTACCTTTGAGATAAATCAAGCTATGGTTTATACAAACCAAAGTCCGATTTGATTTAGTAATTTTTTCTTACAGTTGTGACTCCACAAATTTATAACATTTACCCTTGTATCCAATGTTTTGAAAATCGGACCGGCCAGTTCGATCGATCTGACCGGTGAACTAGGCCTGGTCCGGTCCGGTTAACCGGTTTTTGCTAGTTTGGTTCGATTATTCAAATTTTAATTAACCTGTCCGGTTCAACCTATTTTTTTACTCGATTTAACCAGGTTCAACCGAAGTTGAACTGGATTTAATTTTTAAATTATTTAAAAATTTGAACACTAACCTTTGGTAACCATTTCAAACTTCTAACCAACTATACTAACACAACTTTTGGTATGTATTTGGATTTTTAATATAATTAAACTATTATCATGTTATAGAGCACCTTCTCCAAATAATATATACATGTATGTATGATATTTGATGGTGTATAAGAAAAATACTATATGTATAGTGTGAAATATATACATTATCTATGCATTTTATTTATATTTCAAGTATATTCAATATACATTATATTTTATTTCATTTCGGTTTAATTAGCTCGTTCAACCACTTTTTTTACTGATCTGGTTTAATCTGATTTTAAATAATGATGAAATCATCATCCGGTTGAACCGGTTTGATTACATGGTTTAACCTGGTCTGACCATTTTGATAAGGATTTCGATTCGGTTTCAAAAACATTGCTTGTATCCTTTTTTTCTCTTTCAATTGCACTCATACTCTTGAGATAACGTCTGAGAAGGAAATGGGTGGAAACTAACCCACGGGGTACAACCGTTAATTGCCCAAGAAAGTAGGGGTACAATGATAGTGCGATAATTGAGGGACATGACTGATGTTGGAAAATCTAAGGGGGGCTATATTATGCAACGTTATACCAATTATTTCGATTGATATAGATGGCGTAACATCCATTAGATTGCAATGTGATCTATGGTTACAAAAAATGATGTTCATATTTCCATTTTTCTCTTTTTTAAATTACTTAAGCCCAGAGTATTCGGCTGCTACTCTTGGGCCCAATTGGCAATTCGGTCAGAAATAACTTAAAATAAGTTGGTTAAAATCAATTGAGCTTCTTACCCTCAATGCTGGTTTTGGTATTTTTATTTTTATTTTTTAGGAGAGTTTTTATGCAATATAAAAGTGAAGAGCGTGATGCAAAATTTATGTTAAATGATAAGCAGGGTGGGGTTCTACTTAATTCTAAATTGGTGACTCATCAATTACGCATGCTATAGTTCCCTTTTAACGGCATCGGATAATAGCTTTCTTTCACGAAGAAGTTGTCATTGTTATACTATGAGAAGCAACAAGTTAGCATCTTTTATTATCAATTATTGTTTTAACATTTATTTTTACAATCGTTAATTTTAGACATCACATACTTGTATTTATGTAAAATTTAACAAACTAAGTTTAATATATGATGTAGGATAATTCATATTTAGTTGTATTAAATTTATGTCAAACATTGTTCGATCTAGTAGGACTTTTGAATTGTTTTCCATTTTTTATGACTACTGACATCGTCACCGGTTTGATAAGGATCAGAGGTTTAGAGGTGATCGATTGAGGTCGATGGGGTCAAGTGACATGATGTTGGGATGGGAGGTGGGCTGTGCAATCGATCACAAGGTTTGGAATGTTGGTTAAGGGGGATGAAAGGAAGAAGGGGTTAATGTTAGTTGCTCTATGAAAGAGTAAAGCTTGTTCTTGTTCGTTAGGCCTTCAATTCATAGCGCTAGTATAGGAGAATTCTATTAGATTATCAGTATTAGGTTTTACCTCATCTTTAGAGATGCCATCTTGAGGGGAAGGATCTTTCAACTAACCCTGCTCCAACTCGTCAAGATCCTTCTTAGCAGTGGCAGAACCATTATACATGATGGGGACGCCATAGCTCCTCTTTGATTATTATATTTTACTTGTGTAATGTCTCAAGTTTTTAACATGCTCTCTCCTTAAATATGTAATATGCAATGTTGTAATAGAAATGTTGTGAATTCATTTGATGGCCAAGGGGGTATAGAGTAATGTGGTAGCTATTATGGATACCATTGTTCGAATCTTATCTCCCTCGAAGTATTAACTTGGCAACTGATGGAGTAACATTTTATATAACCACTTTCATATTATGAAAATTATAAGTATATTTTGATAAAAAAATTTATATTCAAGTTCGTGTAACTCTTCCATTGTTTCTAGCACTCTTTGTAAATGAAATAATTTTTGTTGTTTCCTTTTAACAATGAACTTTTTTGTTTTAAAAATTTATTTGATAATTTAGTTGTCTTGCCTGGGATGGATTCAAAGATGCTTAAATTATTAGACTTATTAAAATTTAAAAAGCAGTACCGAAAAGGAAATCTATATCAAAATCTAACTTCAACAATAGGTTTAAATTTTATGTTTATCAAAATTTAAAGAAGTTCATTTTAAAAAAATACACTCTATTTAAAAATATCACTTGAAAATAGAATAAATTTTCTTTTTTTAGCATGCATGATAGCTGTATACTTGACCACTCCTTGATAGAATTCCCGACTCCCACCCCTGCTTCTTAAGGGGGTAGAATGGGTCGGAATTAATTTGAGAGGAGGTTGTGATTATGTATATCCTTATGTCTACACTGATTGTATATATCTTGTTGCCTTTTTGAAAACAGATGAGAGAAACGATTCTTTGTTGCAGTCTCTAAAGAAAAAATTCCTAACAAGTGAATAAATGATGAGAATGACTTATCATATCCTAAACTGTGAAGACCAATTAGACAAAAAATTTTTTTGAGAAAATATTTTTCCCAGCTGAAATAGGGCAATTTCTATCGGGTTCTCCATCCATTGATGGAAAGGTACTTCATAACAAGTTAGGAGGACCCGTCAGGAAATACAAAACTCATGTTGTTATAATATATTTTATTTATATTTCTGCTGTTTGAAGAATTGCAACTTGGCAAGTGGAGGTACTTTATCTTCAATGGGCCACAGTTTAAGATCTGCCATTAGTATCCAGATAGATCCTATTCACTTATAAATGTTTGCCGTACATTAAATTATGTAACAATGTTAAAATGGTGTCTGCCATTCTTTATCGACTTTGTTATTATGAAATTTACTGCGGAGATTATACGTCGGCCACTTATATTTGGATCATCCATTAGGCGTCATGCATTGAATAAGAAAGTTCTGATGCCATCTGTATGATTGTCATGGGTTATTTACAAGATAGGATAAAGAAGAGCACACACCCATGCAGGGAGAAATAGAATGGTATTCATGCTAAGGTCTCTTGTCACGGTCCTAGGGATGCAAACGGATACGTATATATTCTTATTCGATCCACCATCATATCTATTTTTATACAAATTTTGATGTATGTATCTATTTTAAAAATAAATGGCTATTACTTTTATATCCGCAAACATCTGTATCCGTATCCGCATATCCGTTTTCATATATAAATATAGTTTTACTTTATTTTTATCCTATATAATATAGTCCTATCTCTTTTTTCACTATATTTAATATATAGTTTATATCGTATAATCACATTTAGTATATTTATAATATGTGTTTTTTCTTCTGATTCATGTATATTTAAGTCAATTTATATTACTTGCATGCGATCACCATGTCTTGTATCCATTTTCTAAGGATATGTTAATATTATTTTGATATCTGTTAGTATCCATATCCGCATCCATATTTGTATTTTAAAACAGATAAGGAAATGATAAAATGTGTACCCTGCATCTATCCGTTTGCATCCCTATTTATTGACTATTTTCAAAAAGGAGGTGAATTCACTAAGGGTCTGTTCGGTTGGGGAATAGGCCGAGGAATAAGGGGCCTGCTCCCCACCTCTCTCCTCGGTTGCATACTAGGACTATTCACCACCTCCCTCTCCCTTGACCCTCTTTGAGCGATTAATTATTCCTTCCATCTGCCAACGGCCACCGCACTCGTGCCATCCCTAAACCCCCTCTCGTGATATGTCACCTCCAACCCCTCCCCCCATTCTCTGCATCCCCTTTGTTGGCTACTCTCCCATCACCCGTTGCAGGTCTCACTCCCCACCCGTGAACGACGAATCTTGAATAGGTTGCTTTTACTTTACCATGAATGGGATTGGTGATCCTTGCATGAGAGGTTTTTGAGCCTTTGATGGAGGTCTCTAGCCATAAAGGCAATATGTCCTTGATAAGCCATCAACTTGTCTTCTCTAACATTTCCTCCGACATCGAATCTAGGGTTCCAATAACCCATTGTTACCTTATAAAATGGGCCAGAGATCGACCTCTGATTTCTCATCACGAACCCATGCTGAGCATTTTATCCTTCGTTTGTGCTTTCACATTTCGTCTTCCTTGTTCTAGATTGTGAGGCAATGACTCAAACTTTTCTCCATGTTGCTTCCTTGATCGGGTGTACTCTCTGTATATGGGGTATTTTTTTCTATGAATGTATCTCCTACATGTTGTCCTTTAAGTTTGGTGCTCCATTATTATGTTCATATAATCTAGGGTCTGATTTCATCTTAGATTTATTTGTGATTGTGATAGATGCTCAACTAATTGGAATTTCAATTTTGAAGATCTATTTGTTGGCTTGTGATTTTGAGCATGCCCCCAGTGAACTTTAATACTCCATATTTCTCATGCTCTTTGTTGTGATGGGAAATGCATTCTTGGGTTTGGGAGCATGTCTTTGTTGGTTCTCACGTGCTCATCTAATTGAAATTTCAACCTTGAAGATCCATTTGTTTGCTTGTGATTCTGAGCATGATTTTCGGCTACTCGGTTTGTACTGAAAACTGTGATCTTCATTATCCCTTTTGTTGATGTTGGCTTCGATGTTGCATGTTTGATGATAATTTGGGCCTTTCTGAGCATGCCCACAGTGGACTGCTATGATGTTTAATACCCCTATCTCTCTTGCTCTTTGTTATGATGGGAGGTGAATATTCGGGTTTGGGAGCATGTTTTTTTATTATCACGTGCTCAACTTATTGGAATTTCGATCTTCAAGATTCAATTGTTGGCTTGTGATTCTGAGCAAGCCCTCAGCGGGCTGCTATGATGTTTAATACTCTCTATTTCTCCTCTCTACTGTGACGGGACATTATCTCTATGTTATTCCCATATTATATTGATGAACAATCTTTATGTGCAACTTATTGCAAGCTTTTCATTCCAACTACGTTGTTACTTTTTCCGCAATGAAGATTTCGAATCCCTTTGATGATAGCCCACATTCAAAATAGACGACCGACGATGCAACACCAGACATAGATGAGCAGCGACTACGGTGAAGTGGCTTAACTGAGGATGTATCAATTCTGGTTTGCATGAGGAAGATGCAATTTGTGGGAAAATTTTCCCAATTTTTTGGCTGTTATTTTGAGAAACTGTATGATTAAATTTTATCACCATCATCGAATTCTTAACCACCACTATCATAAACAATGTCCTGACTCATTTTTCCTTATTACATTATTCGATTTTTTTATGGAAACAAATCAAGAGATGGTAATGCTTTGTTGTGACTGGACAAGGACTCATGGGTGTAGATGCAGAGGATACCCTCATTCTCTTCGAGAGCTTGTGCAGACACGAGAACACCGAGGATCGATTATGGTACACTTGCTCCAAAGAGGTAAGAGTTTGCTATAGAAAAATAGTTTTTATTGATTTAAGCATTTCCAATAAGGAGAATTATCAAATCATTTCCTTCTGAACAGAGATCCCGCAAGTATAAGGTCAGGGCATCAGTGTTATGCCCGACGCTGGAGTCCTTAGTTGTAGAGAAGGTGTTCCTAGTAGACATATCGAACGTGATGAAATTTTCAGAAGAATTAATCGTTAAGAAGTTGGAGGAAACTTAACGGCAGCTCCGGGAGAAGGAGAGATTGATTGTGCAATTGATATGCAGATCAACTTCGACGCATAAGATTGTGGATGGCCCGATGTGTGACAAGCATTCGATAATGTAGTCAATTATATACATTGAACTTTGTCTTCGTGGATTTTGAATTTTTATTATTATGGTGGAAATTCTGATGCGTGTAAATGACAATGATATGTTTGCCTTTTACTATATATAGCTTGGAACTCACCTAATCTAATAACTACTAACATCTTTAACTAACTTTCAAACACTATTCCTTACCCCCCCTTTCCTTATCCCCCCATTTGCTAGCCGAAAAGAGAAAAACACTTATTCCTCCTTATTCTCCTTATTCATATCTTCTAGGCAAACAGAGAATAGACCGTTATTCTCCTTATTCCCCAATCTTTATTCATGTTTATTCCCGAACCGAACATCCCCTAAGTTGCGAGAAGAGCTAAATTGATGCTTAAAACAAGATGGGTGCTTTTACTCCTCATTTTCAATATGCTCAATAGTTATCGTTGTCGAGTTGTCCTCGATGTGATTCAATATTTCAAATTTATAATGTGGTTTTGTGGTACCCCAAGCTTAATCTTACATCTAAAACTTACAAAGTGGAGAATGTATTATAATTGGTGGGGATCAATACTTGACAACGAAAGTATGCTATTTGGGTGGTTGTAAATAGGTTCATTTGGACTCAAACCCAATAAATTGTACGAGTCTGTTTTCCTCGGTAACAATCCAAAAACCTAGGCTCGAGACATTACACATGTCAACAATGAGTTACGAGTGAATCATTATAAGGAAATTCCTGAAAAGGGAATGTGCACCGCAAGAAGTGACTCAAACCCAATAAGTTGTACGAGTCAATTTTCCTCGATAATAATCCAAAAACCTAAGCTCGAGACATTACAAATGTCAACAAGGAGTTACGAGTGAATCATTATAAGGAAATTCCTGAAAAGGGAATGTGCACCGCAAGAAGTTACTATAGTAGTGGTAAATTTGACAATGATAAATTTTAGTTATGGATTATTTATTTTGCAACAAGCTTTTGATTGTCGTAAAGTAATATATTTTAGTTGCAAATATGTTAGACATTACGTGCAACGAGCTTTTGCAAAGTTTGTAATGGCAATGAACGCATTGTCATTAGAATTCTCTGTTATCGTACTTTTGACTATAGATTTGGTTAAACCACCCAAAAAAAATTGTTTGTCACAATTATAGAAATAAATGTCATAGATTGTCGATACAAAATATTTTTAAAATGTTTCGCTAAGTTCTTATTTTATTTTATTATGACTTATTTATTGGTTAATAATATTATGTTATATGAAAACACTCATACGTCCTATTTTTTAGCTAACTCAATTGATATTTTACTTACTTTCAAAAGCAAAGTATTCATTGGCACAAGAGTTACCTAATTTTTAACAACAGAAATTCCATTTCCGAAAGCTAGTTTTTCAATATTTTCTCAGAAAACCAATAGAGGGATTACATCGAAATAGGAGACAAGCGGCAACAAGCTGCACCGCTAGTCCTTTTTTAATTGCAAAACCAATCCTTCCGAACACTACAATTTCCCCTGCACTGCTCTTAAAATTTTTGTTTTCAGAATCAAAGTAGATAATGTATTCTAAAAATTTAAGATGGGTTAATTTGTTATAGTTCACATATACATACATAAAAGAAACTTCAAATGAGATCACACCACATTGAAGAAACTTCAAATGAGGTGGGACTCACCATTTCCATGGTAAGCCCCCGATCTCATTCTTCAACTTTTAATTTCATTCTGCAAATATATACACATATACATAAATATATGTGTATATATAGGGTAAAATGTGTATGCCCTCAGAGGGAGCTAACTTGTCCCCCTGCATTTTTTGTGTTTTATTGTGGAATTTTTTTTCAAACACTTGGAGGGATTTTGATAACATAATGATAATGTTTTGCCATTCAAATTTCATGTGAAACAGACACTGTTAAGTTGTCCATTTGGAAAGGATCGATTTCAGCAATTCTGGGACCGTTAAAATTTGAAGGTCTTGATGGAGGGGATATTAATCTTCAATTGAGTTGAAATGATACAAAATCTCACATATATTTTTAAAAAATTCCGCAAAAAATACGAAAAAAGGGTGGGTAGAGCCAAGTTAGCTCTCCCGATGGGACAGCCTCATTCTACTCTATATATATGGGTAAAATGTGGCTACCCCTAGAATGGAGCCAAGATAGTTTCTCTCGTCTATTTTTTTAAGCTTTTTTATTTTATTTTTTAAAAACACATGGGGTGATTAACTTAGATTAATAAGAGTATATGATTCAAATTTCGAGGAAAATAGACTCCTAACCCGTTCATCTGGAAAGGGTCGATTTCAGCTATTCTGTGACCGTTAAAATTTGATAGACTTGATGGATGGGATAAGAACATCAAAAGGAGTTGAAGTTTTGATGATACCATGTTGATGTTAGGTGATCTAAAACCCCTCAAGTGTTCTAAAAAAAAATATTGGAAGAAATTAAAAAAACATACGGGGAAGCTAACTTGGCTCCATTATGCGCTATATATGGGTAAAATGTATATGGTACCAAGGAGTAGCTAACTTATCTACTCCCGCCCTTTTTTCTTAATCTTTTGTAGAAATATTTAAAAACTCGTGAAGGGATTTAAATCACAAATTATCAGGACGTTGTCATTCAAATCTCGACTCTATTGGACATTCCCATGCCATCTATCAAGCCTGTCAAAATTTGAGGTCTCGAAATTGCTAAAATAAACCCCTTTCGGATGGACATGAAGAGGGCATGTTTTTTTAAGAAATTTGAATGATAACATCATGATAATATGTGATTTCAATATGTGTGTGATTTCAATCTGTGTGCGTGTGTGTGCGCGTGCGCATGCGCGTGCGTGTGTATTATTGACATCTTCTCTGTTGTTGCTAATGATCATTTCTTACTATATAGCTTGGGTAATGTGTGTGTATATATTGTTGTTAATGATCATTATATAATATAGATTGAGTGATGGGATAGAATCGATCTCTTTTCCACGTCTCCTTTTTTTTGTCTAAGTTGGAAATCTTTCTCTTAAATCGATACCTGAAGTGCTAATTTGGATGTTTCCCTCGGAAACCAACACCTAAGGTTAGGTGCCATTTGATGTTTATTTTTAAATATTGATATTCCTTATTGTCCGACATAAAATGAAAAAAATACAAATACAATTATGTATAATATATATGATTACTTATTGGTTTATGTTTCTTTTCTACTTTATTTTATAGTAAAGTAGTTTGTCAATTTTTTAAGTATCCACCGTCACATTTATCCGATTATAATCGTTTAAATTGGATGGACGTTAGTTTGGATTAAAAAATCGTATGTTGCGCAATGAACGAAACTTATGTTGAAATTTTATTTTTTTTAAAGTATTTGCAATATTCTAGTTGTCTCTGAGGCAGGAATAATGGAGAGGATCCAGATCCAAATCCCTTGTAAATACAATAACTTGATTGCATTATATATACACGGATGACAAGAAGTGTTCCATTTAAGCAAGTTTAAGTTGAATTTCGAGCACAGTTTGGTGGTTACAAGGAATTAAGTCGACCGACATGAAAAGTTTCAACTTCCCATTCTTAAGAAGTCCTTTTAAAATTAAGACCTTAACCAGGTTGAATCTTTTAGAATTACTTCCATTCGGTTCAAGAATCAATCTTATTCTGAAAAATACGAATGCCATGTGCCAACTTTTTCGGGAATGCGATCGATCTACATGCAATCGATTAGTAACAAATGCAAATTATATAATACCAAAACAGTAATTAGCGATGTGTAAAATTAGATTCAAGTGTATATACGTTATCTAATCAACAAAACCGGAAACTAATGTTACAAATTCGATTAGGTTATAACGTCAAAAGGGGGATTACATTAAACTCCCTCCACTACCATGAATAGGGATATCGTTGAATAACTTTAAATCACTGCAATTCAAACATGGTCTTAACCGACACACAATGAAAAAAAATTAAAGCATTCCTTGTGGAAGCAAGTTGTTCATTCAATATCCCACCATTAAGTTCTTATCTTTGTTATTTATTTCTAAATATCTCTGGACCTTGAACGATCGCAACATGGCAAATGGCAGTGGGTACTTTATTTCCCAACGGTGTAAAAATCCATGATTGAAATCCAGATCAAATCCTACTTAATTATAAATGCAAACACTATTCATTTATAAATGGTGTTCATAAGTATGAGTGCAAGTCCTATTCACTTACTTATAAATGCAATTCCTATTCACCGAAAACACACACTGAACCATTAAAAAAAGGAAGCACCATCGGGACTGAGAACCTTCCCTTCCGTCCGCAAGTACTCTCCTTCCCACCTCTCGGAAGTAGGGATGTTAACGGGTCGGATTTGAAATGGGTATCAATATTCTCAAACCCATACCTATTTATGAAAATGGATTTTTACATCCAGAATCCTGAGTAATTTCACAATTACAATCATCACCCCGCGTAATCACGAATTACACGAGAAACCCTGGAAAGTCCCTCTGTCTCACACCTATAACCCTCCGTTAATTTTACAGTTAACCCAACCAAATCATTTAGTTAATCTAACCATGGTCTATCCATTGACTATTAAAAAAAATAAAAAAACTAACCCCCCTTGCCAGTCGTCCCCTCCCATAACACATGCCGGGTGCCAGCCCTCCTGCTCGACCGTGCACATCCCATTCCCCTTCTGCGTCGGAGCCAACACCAGCTGTTACATATCACCTAGCTTCAGCGACTCGAGCAGGAACTTGGTGATGGCCAGCCACCTCTCCCTCCCCACTTCCAGGCTCGCAACCCCCTACCTTCAGGTCCGACACCTCCCCCTCCCCCTTCCAGGCCTGCACCCCCCATCTCCGCCTTCCAGGCCCGTCGCCTCTCCCTCCCCACTTCCAGGTTGGGAACCCCCCTACCTACAGACTCATTGCCCTCTACCTCCAGGCAGGCACGACTCCCCCTCCCCCCTTCTAGGCCAACAACACCCTACCTCCAGATCCGGTGCCCTCTCCAGGTAGGCATGCCTCACCCCTCCCCCCTTCCAGGCCCACAACCCCTCTTCCCCCTTCCAGGCCCGTTGTCTCCCCCTCCCTCCTTCCAGGCCCGCCGCCTCCACCTCCCCCCTTCCACGTCGGCAACCCCCTACCTCCAGGCATGTCGCCTCCCCCTCCCCCCCTTACATGCCTGCAGACCCCCCTTCCAGGACTGCTGCCTCCCCCTCTCCCCTTCCAGGTCCGCCGCCTTCCGCTTCAGGCCGGCAGCCCCCCCTCCAGGCCCGCAACCTGCCGCTCCAGGCCCGCAGTCCCCAATCTAGGCCCGCCTTCTCTCCCTGCTAGGCTCACCGCCACCTCCCCCCACTTCCAGGCTCCCTCCTAGGCTCGCCGCCTCCCCCTCTTCCAAGCCCGCCGCCCCCTCCCTCCAGGCCAACTACTGTCGCCCCCACCCCTCTCCAAGCTAGCTGCCACCTCCCACACCCCCCTCCAGGCCAACTTCGACCTCCTCAACCACCCCTCCTCTCCAACGTACTCCTCCTCGACCACCCCTCCTCTCTGACAGAGTCCTCCTAGAACATCGGTGGGCGTAGTGGAGTCCTCATCAACCATCGGTGGGTGTGGTGATGGAGGAAGCTGCACGTCACGTCGCGGAGGTGGGAGCAGAGGGCAGGGATGGAATCAAGGAGATGGGGGGCATCAATACATAAGGAAGAGAGATATATGGCATGATTTGCAAATAAGGTTGAGCATTATGGGTAATTTTGACTTTTTCTAATGGAAACCGTTAACTATAACTGGCATCATAAACAGAATATAATATATGGTTATATCATGTAAGAGTTAAGCATTACTCAGGATTTCTCGTGTAATTTACGATTACGTGGGGTTATGATTGTAATTACAAAATTACTCAGGGTTATGGGCATAAAAATCCCTTTATAAAATCACCACCCATACCCGTCCATTTATTATACGGGTAATTTCTTTTGGATACCCATATACCCGACGGATAACTATGTACCCAATGGATACCCCTAATGAGTTATAGATTTTATACTAACGGATGTTATACTTCTTTTATTATAACTTTTTGTATAAATAATGCATGAGTGGAAATAACAGAAGTTATAACTGTATTATTTGTTAATATTATTATTATCTTTTGGTATTATTTATGTATTTTTCATTTCTTCACGAATCTTCTTGTAATTTACCTAAGGATTTTTCTCCTATAAGAGAGAGCCCAGTGTTCTGTGAATATCAAGACATTTGATTTTCCCAAACATGGCATCGGAGCAACGGTCCTAGACCGAGGTTACTATATCTCACCCTAACCCTACCCCCACACACGCCCCTCCTCCCTCGTATGCCACCTCCTCCCCGCGCGTCCCGTGATGGATCTCAGATTCATCATGCTAAAATCCAATTCTTAATTCCCAAGCTTAAACAATTCAACAAAAATCGTAATTAATTCATTATTATTATCTTGTATTAAATTGTATATACTGTGTATAATTAACCTATATTTATTGTATTACTAAAATTTTCTTTATTTTTGTATATTTTATTTAAAACCCCTAAAAATTTGGTTAGTTAATTATCTATAATTGTTTTCACCATTAATAGAAATAAAAAATACAAAAAAATCTCAAAGACTAAAAGCGGTGTTTTTATCCCATTAATAATACCCCAAAAAATACACTTTTATATAAATGACATCTTTTGGATTTTTGTCCACTATAAAACTTGTAGATCTCATCAAGATCTACAAGTTTCATGTTTTGACTTTTTCTTACTTATGTCTCCTTTTATTTCTTTTAGATTTTTCTTTATTTTATGATTTATTGAATTTTCTGATTGGGCCATGTGGTGTCCTTTGGACCGTCTACGTGTCTTGTTCCCCTTCTGCCACCCGCCACCTTTGTCCTCCCTTGGATCATCTCTCCCTGCCTCCATCCTAGCCGCTCATCAATGCCCTCATCCTTAGCCACTAGATCTGATCTCTGATCAGATCCCGACCATCCAACGACCCTGATGGACCCACGTCGCCCCCCCGGACCTGCAGGCTCGGGTCACCCGAGCTATTCTCCGAAGTTGTTGTGTCTACCGAGCCTTCCTGGACACGCCACGTACCACCCGAAGCTGCTAAGCCTCCCGAGCTTGACCCCTCGCGTGCATGGCACGTGAGGGTTTGGGTAATTTACACAAAAGACCCTGCAACTATCACATATTACATTTTGGTCTCCATGTGCGTGCGTGCATGCCGGCGTAATTTGCAAGGAGGCCCTTGCAGTTTTATCAAATTACAAAATGATCCATGCACTTCAGGATAAATTGTAGAAGGACCCCCATTGGTTTTTGGTATTTACAAATGGGTCCCTTCAATGACCTATTTACAATATTTATCTTTATTTTTCCCATATTTTTATTGCATTTATGCCCTTGCACCGTTTTTAGCATATCTTTAACGTTTTAGATCTAATTTACATAATTTCAATGCTGTTTTGATGCTTATTTCATTCTCTATCTAATGGCTTGTTTAAATTCTGGATTTGACACTAAATTAATGGGATGAATATTAATGTTATATAGTGTCTCTTGCTCTTGCCATTATTAGAGGATTGCTCTTGATTTTTATGCTCAATTTGACTCTGGAATTAAATCATATTATGCTCATTGCTTCTATATTCTATAGGGCATCTTTGTAACCAATCTTGTGCATATTGTCTTGCATTCCATTATTCATGCAATATATCATGCATCATCGTATAATTGCATTGAAAATAAAATAAAAATAACATCTCTTTCATGCATCATCTTATACTTGCATTGAAAAATCCAACAAAAATTACACGTGTCATTTAATGCGTTGTTTAATATGTATTTTCTCGTGCGTCTGCATGAAGACCTAAAATTGAGAATCTACTCACTCTTAAGTTAATAGATGAAATTTGATAAATAGATGAAGATGCCCGTGTCCCTGAGTTCAACCTTGGTACACTTACCAAGTAAATTAATTTTCGCATATTCGAAAGTGTGATCTTTGCATGACCGAAATATGCCTCCTGTACTATGACAATCCAGCATTATTAAAGAGATAGATTTCACATTCATCAAATGGCGTCGTTGTTGGGGCACGACTCACCTTATTTTATTTGTCTTTGTTGAAATATTTTTGGGAATATTTTCAAAATTTGCAGGTTTTCATCATTATTGATTTTACATCATTTTTTTATTTATTTTTCTTGCTATTTTTCTAACATTGTTCTTTTGTGGAAGGGCCCATACCATCGAGGATGCTTGATCTACATGAAGACGTGGAGTTGGGAGCTCCCGTTGCGAGGAACCACGAAAGAAAATAGAGGAAGGAATCAAGGAACATTAATAATCATTTCATTCATCATGTTGTAGAAAAATATGTAGCATGTGCATTTCTAGTGGCCCTCGTTCGAGAGCTCATGTGTGTAAAAATAATAAAAAAGAGTATATCACTAGACGATCTACCCCCTCTCACACACAGTATACATCTCCCCCCTCCTACGTCCCCATCTGTGAAAATTCACCTTTCAACCCCCCTCCAATCAACTGTATAAATCCCCTTCTAACCCTAACAACCTCGAGGCCCCCATCCTAATTCCAAATCTTTTACTTAAGGTCATATTCAACCTAAGTATAGGGGGGACTCGACTCATTCATCAATCCCTACATCTATCTTCTTATATTTAGGTCATTTTTGACCTAAGTATAGGGGGACCCTCCTCCTCACTTTCGTTGTATCATCCTATATTTAACCAGAGCTATGGTTTATATCACTTGTGCTATGAGGACATAACAAAAATTAAGTATAGGGGGGTATACTGTATAGTATTATATAACTACTTTATCCATAGCTTGTATTTTTAAAAATTTTGAAAAATCCTTTTGGCTTGGTTTGAGTTGACTTGTAAACCGAGTTTTGTAAAAATTCTTGAAAATCTTTTTAAATTGAGGGATTAACTTGTTGTAAATAAAATTAACATTTTTCATAAAATTCCTTAAAATTTTGACAAATTAAAATTTTTCTTCTGTAGAGACTCTAACTACTACGTTTAAAAATGAATATTTATTCTTCAGTGAAGAAACTTCGATCTCCCTTAGCAGAGAGGGTGGTTTATAGGACACTGTATATGGCTCCATCCTCAAGTAATACGGGTCTTTCTAACAATTCGTACTTACACTAATAGTGACTGAGATTAGTGACGAGTCGCGACATGCCCTATTTAATTTGCGTAAATTATCACACATTTAAATCAATGTCGTTCCTTGTAGGCAGGCAATCGGAATCTGTCAAGAAATAACCACAAGAAATTTAGTCAATTTTAATCAATGTGATTTTATGTTTATTTTACTCGGTCAAGTCCCAAGGTCGAACTCAAGGAGGCAAAGGAACAATCTAGAAATTTATCTATCAAAGTTCGTGCACAGTTTTCGAGGCGATCTTTTTTTTTTGTATTTTTATTGCAAAATTGGGGTGCAAAATGAAAATTAGGCCAATTTTGAGGACTAGAAAATGAATATCAATCAAACGTTGTTCGAAAAATATGAAGCTTTGCCAAGATGACAATTATAATGAAATGAATGAACTGTATTTTTTTGGAATTCTTGGATGCAAGATAAATATTTTATGGATTTATGAATGCAAAAAAGTCATATTCAATAATTATTATAATAAATATTAGACATAATTATTTTCAAGGGATAAAATTATCCAAGATCTATCACTAGGTGATCGATCTCAGAAAAATCGTCAACCTTGAAAATATGAGATTTAATAACTATTAAAAATCAAAGATCGAAATATGAAAAATGATTTTTTAAGGGCAAAAAATGTATGTAAATGCAATTCCTTTTGGGCACGATGAGAAAATACAACTAATCCTTCAACCCATGAATTTTCGACAATTTTCAGAGCAATGGTTAATTAGTTATGAATTTCCAAGCATAAAATGAGCAAAATATGTAACTTTCCACAAAATAATTAATTATTAATTAACCACATATCACAAAGATATAAAACATATGCCATAATGTACAGAATTAATTGAAGAACAATGTGTTATTTTTAATAAAATGATGCGATGAAGCAGTTCAAAGTGGAGGGGGAACACAGGGGTGTTACTGCAATTACAATAATTAAAAAATGCAAGGCAAGGGAAAAAATGTATATACCTATACCCTTGGGGCTACACCTGCAAAAAAACCAGAGGAGCACGTGCGTCGCACGCGCCTCCAGATGACGGGGGTGATTCTATCAATAAGCTGAACTCCGGGGCTTTTCCGCAATAATTCCAAGGGGCACATGCATAGGATGATAGGGGTGCTTCAGCAATTTGATAGATGCTCAGGGGGCTCCAGATAATTAACCCCCCCGCACGTGCAGATAACGTGAGCGGGGGGCTGCTTTCTGCTGACGTTTCCTCCCCACGTACACGGCACACGGGAGGACCTCGGGTTGGCGACGATGAAGGCAGAGTGATGGAACAGCGGAGCCTATCGGTGAAGACGACGGGGTGGATGTGCATTCGCCGTTCGTGGCTGAAGCGTAGGCATCGGTGGTGGATAGTCGATGTCGGAGGGTTGAGTTGAATGCATTGGTGGACAGAGGCGTAGCAGCAGAGCAGAAGGCTCCTGGCGAGGATGCATTGGTGTTGACGGCGATCGGAGGTGTGAATAGCTCCAACAGGAGATGAAGATGGCAATGACGTGGATGCAAGATGGCGGAGGGTTGAGTCGAAGGCGTTGGCTCGACGACGCAAAGCGGTCGGAGCTGGGAGCTACTCGCGCTGAGGGCGGCACTCCAACAGGTCGGTGGGGGAACCTCGCACCTCACCAACTTGGAGGAAGAGGAGGGTTGTTGTCACCACCGCTCCTCCGATTTGTAGCGTGCAATCGGCGGATGAAGTTAAGGAGGGGCAGCGGTCGAGGTTAAATAGGAGACACAGTATGGTTGGAGAAGGAAGTGGGGAGGCGACGAGTAGGGATTTGACGGAGGCGAAATCGGTCGGATCAGTGAGGGAGATCGATGCGAGATCCGTGGGGGAGGAGATCGCGGTGGGTAGTGAGATTTGGGGGCACGACGTCGGCGGAGAATATGGAAGGCGGCGACGAGATTCGCGATGGGCGGCACCGCCTCCCATTGGGGAAAGGTGGGGGAGACAATGGAGGAAGGGAACAGATCTGGGACCATCCGATCGACCGAGATCGGGCGGCCCAGGTCACGCCACGTGGCAGGGATTTTAATTTTTTTTATTTTTTTTAAATTTTATTTTTTTAATAAAAATAAACGAAACTAAAATCCAAATTGGGTGACACGTGATGGCTCCAGAAGCTACCACGTGTCTGCCCACAAAAATCGAAAAATAAACACAAAGATAATTTTAGAATAAATAACAAATGACCTCGAATTGAAAAAGTTTCTTCACGAAAATTGCTCATCTCGATGAGTTCTACAACTTTCACGAAGGGACCAAGACGATCATTTGCACAAAATGATATTTTTGGGGTATCCCATGTACATAGAATACCTTGATTTTTGGGTTTTATAATTTTTTTATCATTTTTAACCAGATAAAAATCCTAAAAAATATGATAACATCAAAGATATATATATATATTT
The DNA here is from genome assembly GCA_037367405.1 of Ottelia alismoides. Taxonomy (NCBI): domain Eukaryota; kingdom Viridiplantae; phylum Streptophyta; class Magnoliopsida; order Alismatales; family Hydrocharitaceae; genus Ottelia; species Ottelia alismoides. The sequence continues at coordinate 163,974 of JAZKJV010011634.1, forward strand.
ACATATTAATTTAAATTTTTTGGATTTTAATTAAGTATGAAAAAGAAGAAATAAAATAAAATATGAAAATGACAATTTTTTTACAAACAATTAGTGAAGACTCGGACTCAGTTAGTTTCTTTGATTTAAAGCTCAATTTGGATTTGGATTTTTGCACATTTTAATAAAACTTTCATCAAAGAAGAAAATGAAAAAGAAATAAAATAAAATAAGTCAATTATGTACATAAAATAATATGTCAAAACCGCTAAAATAAAAAATATATAAAAGAGGCCCAAAACCCAACTTTCACATATGAGCTCTGATTCACTTGAACTTGGTCTTGTTTTGAAGGTAATTGAATGTACATTAGTTCAAAAGAGTAGGATTAGATCGGACACTGTATGAGGAAAATATCAAGGTTTTATTCCGGAAATCCTAGAACTAGGGTTTAGGTTTCTTGTCAATTTATTTAGGTTAGTGATTTTTTTGTATTTTCTATTTATTCTTGTCAGTTATATATACACAATGGAGGTAGTTTCAGGTCATTTGGAGTTAGCGTAGTTAAAAATCAGGGAAGTTAGGCTATTTACAGTTTGACTGGGATTTTTGGCTTCTTATTTGTGCAAAAATAAGTGATAAAATGCAATTCTTATCAAAACATGCATGAATGCTAATTATGCAAAATAAATAAAGAAATGCCAATGAATTTTAGGGATTTGAGCTTAATTCATGACTTTTAGAGTGATGAATCTGAGATTCATCATCCCCCTATACTTAAACCATGCTCGTCCCTGAGCGTCAAAAGCAATGCAATGAGGTGAAATGAGATTGGGTTCCATACCAAGACCATGAGCAGAAGGTGAAAATGAAACAAGATCTGTCCTTTGGATTATTAGTTTGGCGGAACTTCTGCGAGACTTAGAATTTTAAAATCAACAGCCTTCAAGTTCTACACATCATTGTCATAGTTTCGGCTCAGAAGCCACCTTAGATCAATCTTCCTCCCAAAGCACCCTATGAACATTGAACAATTGACTCATGTGTGTGAAAAGTTTTAGCTCTTCCCATCTAGAATGCCAGACTACCATGCAAACCTCCTCTCCAGTAACTCGCCCTCGGGGAGTCAGGTATTTCCTTCTAAGGTCTGTCGTTGTGTTCACAATCGAATAGAGGGAGAAATTAGAATAAAGAGAAAAGAACTGGAGGGTGGCCAGTGTAGTCACATCTCCTTGTGAAGCCAACCAGTTTAGCCAAGTCTCCACCAAGATCTGCAGGTTTTCTTGAAGCTTGGACCTTTTTGGTCAAATGTTTATTTGGTAGTAGGTTTCTTTGTATTTGGATATTTGGTAGCTCTGCATGGATCTTGTTGTGCCCCTACTGATATAGAATCTTTTTTTCCGTACATGTTTTGGGGTCTTAGAAAAAAATTGTGCCCATCCGTCCATCTCTTTTCCGAAGCTTTATTTCAACCCGTACTCCGGTCTTTAGATTTCCACGCTACCAGAAAAGAAACTCACACAGTCTTCCAACACCCCGTCTGAGTTGAGCTAAGTGCATAGTGCGAGAGTACAAATTACTTCCCTATTCCAGAGTCGTACCCAAAATGAAGAGACTAGGTTAGGCACTAAGAGTCAAACGCTGCACATTATCATGTGGAACTCAAAAAATTAAGTCATAGACCTGAGGCTTTAATCCTATTTCTCGGTGAAGTTACTCTGAAAATTAGGTGGATTAAGGTCAAGTCCAACCCACTCTCGGTTCCTGCTCATAACTCGGTTCAGAACCCAAGGGCTTTTCATAGATGCAAATGAATGTAATGCTGGATGAGGGGCTGGTGTGTGAAATGCAGACATAATTTTTTTGACTTTTGATTTTTTTTATTTTTTATGGAAGGATTTTTTTTTGAGATTTTTTATGCAAAAATGAATAAGAAGCCATTTTTTGGTTGGACACAATCAGTGTTAGTAGCCAAACTCTTTTTTTATTTTTTATTTTTTGTTTTTTTTCAAGTTTAGTTACCCACCCCATAAATACATATATACTTACGCGAAAGTACGAGATATGGGTAAAATATATACATAGTATATATACACCCCCTTATACTTAGCGAGTGTTGTGTCCTCAAAGAACAAGAAGCGTAAAGAAGACATAGCTCGTGCTAAGTGTAAGAGAGTGAAAAAGAAAAAGAAAAAGATATATCGGTCCGCCCCCCTATACTTAGGCTGTGAATAGTCTAAGTATAGAAGAAGAGTGAAACTGAGGTGATCAGGAGATGTGAATGAGGATAGTATATACAGATGAGCATCGGTTCCCCCTATACTTAGACTCTTGTTAGCCTAAGTATAGAAGAAGGGTGGAAATGAGGCGATTGTGAGAAGGAGTTTGATGAGGAGAATGGTATGTACAGATGGCATCGGTCCCCCCTATACTTAGACCTTGGCCTAAGTATAGGAAGAAGATGTAGAAGGAGACCGATGGGGTTGGGAGGGAGGGTAGGTAGACGATGATTGAGGTGATTTTCGGCTGATGTTTTTGTGAGCCTGTGGTGGGAGGTCGTAATGATAAGAAAGAGATGAGGCATATGATTCCCAATCATTATCAGTGTTATCTTCAGAGAAATCATGTTGGAGAGTAGATGAAGCGTATGAATCAGATGAAAGATAACCATCATCAGAGTTATCGTCGGAGGAATAGTATTTGAAAGTGGAGGCACTCCAGATATTCTTGTCTTTTAGTTTCTTCAATTGTTTTCTTAGAATTCGTTCCTTCTTGGGATCAAGCGATTTGTCCTCGGATGAATACTCTGAAGCACCGGTCTTAGTCATCTCATAAGAAATTATTCCAGTATATTTAATGAGACCAGAAGATTCGGCTTTGGACAAATAATAGTGAGGAACGGGAGACGTCCAGCATGAATTGAAGTTTGGATCCTTGCGAAGGTAGGATTTTAGAACTGCCGAATAGACCTCACTCATTAGGATTACCTTTTTTGGACCTGATGAGGGATCATCATACGATTCTTCTTCCGAAAGGTCAAATGTGAGTGTCTTTTTAGATGAAGGAGCAGTCATTGTTGGTCCTGGGAGTGAGGTGTTGACACTTGAGTCTACAGATGAATAACCATTGAAAATTTTCTCCTTGGTTGGTGTTCGTCCTGCATGTTTATTCTTAGTATTATTAATGTCGGTGCACTCCTGAGTTGGATTGATTTGTTAAAGGTAGTCAGAGAAGGTTTCGACCGACTCAGGGTACGCCCATGCATAAGTCTCAGGATCGTATGTCTCTTCAACAACCGCTATCTCAAGTGTAGCAACGGGGTGGGGCCCTTCTACCCTTGATGGTTACGACTGTCGAGGGCTTCATGGGTTGCCTCAGAAAATCGTGCTTCCTCAAAGACTTGTTGAGATCGAAGTGCTCCCAATGTTGCAAATTGATTTCCTGAGTCTCACACTCAATAATTGCCTTAGCCAATGCTAAGAATGGTTTTTCGAGAATAATCGGAGACTGGGTAAATTCCCCTTGATGCTCAATATCAATGATCGTGAAGTTTACTTTGAGCGGAGCGCCTTGGAAAGTAATGATGACTGAAATTGTTCCTCTCGGTCGCTTTATCGATCGATCAGCCAGTTACACGATCTTCAGATCTTTCTGATAGGTCCTAGTTTGAGCTTGTGAAATACAGAGGTTGGGATGATATTAATTGGTGAGTCATCATCAATTCGAGCATGGGTGAATATCGTATCTTTGATTCCACAGTCAAATCTGAGCAACCGGTTCACTATGCGGCTCTTGGTTTTCTCCTCAACACCAAAGAGGTGGCCATTGACAAGATATGTCTTTCAGTCTTTATTCTTATCTTTCCTGACCTTTTCATCATTAATTTGTCCATTACAAATCCTTTAACGTCGGGGAAGTGTTCAATGGCCTGTATAAAGGAAGTTCAAAAATCAGTCTCTTCTCTAGTGCTTCCCGTAAAGTAGCATCCAAATTCTTCAGATCTTCTTCGGTCTCAATTTTTATGAATTTTTCTGGATTTTCGATTTTTTGGGTGTTTTTGAATATTTAAATTTTTTGGTATTTTGTGTGTGGTGTGGTGATGTGATGTTTTCCGTAGATGAGCAGGGGCTTCGATTAGAGTCAGAGTTATTCCTAGGGGAGTAGTATGCAGAAGTGTTGTTGTCAGAGTCATCCCTAGGGTGGGATTTCTGAATATCCTCAGGGTTCTCAACATGAGATCTAATTATTTTATCCTCCACTTTCGTACCCGAGCTTCCATAAAATAAACTGATCGGTCAGTAAAATTTCTGATTTTTTCCTCCATTAATTCATATCTCTTAGTAATCCTCGAAATGTCATCCTCTAATGAATTTTCAGGAGCAGTCTATGTAGTTTCACGAGTATTCTTTTGTTTTCCAACTTGAGATCCAATCATTTCATCTTCCATTTTCATGTATGAGTTGGAGAAGATCCTCTCAAAACATGTCTTGATTTATTGTCCTATGAAAATTTCTCCTCAAAAATCATGGAAGGAGTCTGTTTGATATGAGGGCTACTATCAGTCTCATACTCAACATGGAGTGATTTAGGCATGTATTGTTGATTTGAGTAGAGTCCATTCATTTGATCACGATTGGTCGGACCATTACACTGTGGAGTCTACATACAGGGTTTATGCGTGTCAATATTATTAGTCCATTCCTCTGTATGAGTGTCATGTCTGAAGATGGGATTGCTACGGTTAATCCAAGATGGAAGATTATCATATGCGGGACAATCCTCTTGATATGTTCTGACCTTCATTTTTTCCCAATGGTCAAAAATAGTTGTGGATTTGTGAAATATTGACCTATTCCAACACTATGGTGAGGAGAGATTGAAGTCAGTTGGAGCTGTTGTCTCGGTCGGTCATTCGTCTCAAAAGTGGTTTGCTGTTCAAATGATTCATGAGTTTCGACGAGTAATGGGTCAATCCAAGATGGTAGTTGCTCATTTGTGTTCAAGGGTGGGGAAGGTGGAAGATGTGATGAAGTGTTAAATTCGATTGGAATAATCATGTGGTTAGAATTTCCCATGAATGATGGGTTGAAATTTACAGAATATGAAGGATGGATTGTATGATCAGAATATAGAGGATTACGAAGAAGTGGAGACCTCAGTCGGTTGTTTGTTTATATGATCTGAATACAAAGGATTGTCATTCATGAAATAGATTGGATTTGTAGAGAGGGTTGGATCTATTTGTGGGTGAGAGTCTCCTGTGGAAGTTGGATGATGTCTAGTTGGAGGAGGTTTTTAAGTTTTAGGTCTATCTGAGACGAATTCATTTTCATAGTATAGCTCTGATGGATACTCAAACAAATATTCCGTCATTTTTGAAAGAGCTGACATAATAGATGACGATTTTGGTGTGATCGAGATGAATTTATTTTCATAATACGGATCTGGAGGGTTCTTGGACAAAAGCTCCATAATTTTCGAAGGAGGATTATTGGTTGCCATAATGGATCTTATTCAAGTACCTAGAATATTCAATAGAAGAAACCTTAACTATTTCATATCAAGAAAGGAGAGTGATGGCAGGTGTGCAGATTTTGATATTCGAAATCGGTTCACGCACACCAATACAAACACAAATCAAATCCCAGGTTCACCAACTCACACAATGAAGTCGTAAGAGTTCAGTAATTATCTTTTCAATTTTAGTTGGTGATAAATCAATCTTGGAAAAAAATTAGCGAGATGTTAGGTGCCAAATTTTTTTCTTAAAGACTGGCCTGAATCCTTATGAGTAGTTGCGCCTACTTTCAGTCAGTATAAGTGTAAGTACGGACCGTAAAATGGATACCCGTTTTACTTAAGGACGGAGCCTTACGCAATGTCCTTTAAACCACCCACTCTGCTAAGGAAATCCAGACTGTTTACCGGTTACCCGTAGATCCTCACTGAGAAGTAGCTAATCAATTTTAGAATCAGTAGTCTGAACAAACATTTCGGAGCTGTACTCTAACCTTAAGTGTCGTCTCTCGCTCACTCAGACAGATAACTTCATCCAAGGTTGGGGTTACTCTCCTGCAAAAATTCTCGATTTTATGGGTTAATTAAAGTTAGCTATATTTAGTAATCCCAATTTTAATTAGGCGATCACTGAAAAATTAAGTGAGCACAAATACACGTCTACCGTCCAGTCCCAATTTCCTTTAATATTATATGACAAAACAAGAGGGAGAAATTCAGGAAAAGCCGATGCACGCGAAAAATGATGATGTATACTCAGTTAGAAGACTTACAGTGATTCCGCAATCTCCATGTGAGATGTAATACAAGAATTGAAAAAATTAGTCTATATGAATTCAAGACGATGAAAAACCACACCTAGTAGAAAGTTCTATTAGCCGGGAAGAAATGAGTTAAATTTTTGACTATGTTGAATGATCTAATGTCTGTCTCGATTAAAGTGAAGTGTGTTCCTAGGTTCTACGAGCACAATTAAAAAAAATATCTCTAATAGCCGTATGTGCAGGTCTATCCTAAGAGCCACTCAAGTCGGGCCCTTCCTTACCGGAGAGTGAAATAGGCCACGACACAACACAGAAAAAATTTAAGGTCTTGTTACACATGCGAGAGTCCAAACAGACACCACTAAAAATGAGCAATTAATTACAAAAATTAAAAATTGCAGAAAAATAAATCCTATACTCTCTCACGACTCGACTTGATCTTAAACTTAATGCAGATTTTTTTCGGAAGTCGATGAAGATGCTTCGATTTCCAAAAACCGTTCCACATAAGCGGGGTACCTCGTAAGAAAAATAAGAAAGAGAATGTAAAGGAGTGACTCAAAAATAAATAAAAAATAAAACAAGAAAATAAATGCTGAAAATAAAATAAAAATAAATGCAGGAAAAAAATGGAATTTATACAGTGAAGATTCGGGGGTCAGACTACCTGAATAAAGAAAACCGAACAAAATTTTTTTAGGCAAAATGTAAGTCATTTGCTTCCTCGATAACAATGTCGTCTGACGAGTTGCGAAACACCCTATTTAATTTGCATGAATTATCGTACGTTTAAATTAATATCATTTCATTGTAGGCGGACAATCAAAATCGATCAAGAAATAACCACAAGAAATTTAGTCAATCTTAATCAATGAGGTTTTATGTTTATTTTACTTGGGCAAGTCCCAAGGTCGAACTCACGGATGCAAAGGAACAACCTAGAAATTTGTCTATCAAAGTTCGTGCATGGTTTTTGAGTCAGTCTTTTTTTGTATTTTTAATGCAAATTTGGGGCGCAAAATGCAAATTAGGCCAATTTTAATTACTAGAAAATGAATATCAATCAAGCGTTGTCCGAAAAATATGAAACTTGGCCAAGATGACAATTATGATGAAATGAATGTACTGTAATTTTTTGGAATTTTTGGATGCAAGATAAATATTTTATGGATTTATGAATGCAAACAAAGTGTATTTCAATAATTAATTATAATAAATATTAAACATAATTATTTTCAAGGGATAAAATTATCCAAGATCTATCACTAGGTGGTCGATCTCAAAAAATCCTAAACCTCAAAAACATGAGATTTAGTACCTAATAAAAATTAAAGATCGAAATATACAAAATGATTTTTTAAGGGAAAACGATGCATACAAATGCAATTCTTTTTTGTCATGATGTGAAATACAACTAATCCTTCAACCCCTGAATTTTCAGCAATTTTCAGAGCAATAGTTGATTAGTTATGAATTTTCAAGCATAGAATGAGAAAAATACACAATTTTCCACAAAATAATTAATAATTAATTAACCATAGATCACAAAAATGTGAAACATATGCCATAATGTAGAGAATTAGTTGAAGAATAACATACTATTTTTATAAAAATAAAAAGATGCGATGAAGCAGTTCAAAGTGGAGGGGGAATATAGGGGTGTTACTGCAATTATAATAATTAAAATATGCAAGGCAGGGGCAAAAATGTAAATAACTATACCCATGGGGGTACACTTGCAAAAATCCCAGAGGGGCACGTGCATCGCACGTGCCTCTGGATGGCGGGGGTGATTCTGTCAATAAGCTGAACTCCGGGGCTTTTCCACAATAATTCCAAGGGGAACGTGCTATGCACGTGCCCTTGGATGACAGGAATGCTTCAGCAATTTGATAGACGCCTAGGGGGCTCCAGGTAATTAACCCCCCCCCCCCCCCCCGCACGTGTAGATCACGTGGGCGGGGTATTTCTTTCTGCTGATGTTTCCTCCCCACATGCACGACACGCGAGAGGACCTCAGGTAGGCGACCCGGCCTATGAAGGCAGAGCGGTGGACCGGCGGAGCTTGTCGGTGAAGATGGCGGGGTGGATGTGCGGTCGTCGTTCGTGGATGAAGCGTAGGTGTCAGTGGCGGATTGTCGATGTCGGAGGGTTGAGTCGAATGTGTTGGTGGACGAAGGAGTAGCAGCGGAGCAGAAGGCTCCTAGCGAGGCTGTGTAGATGTTGACGGCGATCAGAGGTGCGAATAACTCCAGCATGCGCTGAAGATGGAAATGGCGTGGATGCAAGATGGCCAGAGGGTTGAGTCGAAGGCGTTGGTTCGGCGGCGCAAAGCGGCTGGGGCTCGGAGCTACTCGTGCTGAGGGCGGAACTCCAACGAGGTCGATGGGGGAACCTCGGACCTCACCGACTTGAAGGAAGAGGAGGGGTGTTGTCACCACCGCTCCTCCAATTTGTAGCGTGCAATCGACGGATGAAGTTAAGGAGGGGCAGCGGTCGAGGTTAAATAGGAGACACGGGATGGTCGGAGAAGGAAGTGGGGAGGAGACAGGATTTGATTGGGGATTTGATGGAGGCGGAATCAGTCGGATCGGTGAGGGAGATCAACGCGAGATCCGCGGTGGAGGAGATCGCGATGGGCAATGAGATTTGGGGGCGCGATGTTGACGATGAATATGGAAGGAGACGGAGAGATTCGCGGTGGGCAACGCGCCTCCCATTGGGGAAAGGTGGGGGAGGACAATGGAGGTAGGGGACGGATCTAGGACGGTCTGATTGGTCGAGATCGGGCGGCCTAGGTCACGCCACGTGGCAGTGGTTTTAATTTTTTTTCTTCTATTTTTTAAAATTTTATTTCATTTTTTAATAAAAATAAACGAAAATAAAATCCAAAAAAGGGTGACACGTGGCGGCTCCAGGAGCGGCCACGTGTCAGTCCCACGAAAATCGAAAAATAAACACAAAGATAATTCTAGAATAAATAGAAAATGACCTAGGATAGAGAAAATATCTTCACAAAAATTGTGTCTCGATGAGATCTACAACTTTCATGAAGGGACCAAAATCAAAATTGATCATTTGCACAAAGTGATATTTTTGGGGTACCCCATGTACATAGAATACCTTGATTTTTGGGTTTTATAATTTTTTATCATTTTTAAATCAGATAAAAATACGGAAAAAATATGATAACATCAAAGATAAATATTTACATATTAATATATTTTTTTTGGATTTTTATTAAGTAATAAAAAGAAGAACTAAAATAAAATATGAAAATGACAATTTTGTACAAACAATTAGTGAAGACTCGGACTCAGTTAGTTTCTTCGATTCAAGCTCAGTTTGGATTTGAGGTTTTCCGCATTTTACTAAAACTTTCATCAAAGAAGGCAAATGAAAAAGAAATAAAATAAAATGAGTCAATTATGCACATAAAATATTAGGTCAAAAACTGCTAAAATACAAAATGTACAAAAGAGGCCCAAAACCCAACTTTCACATATGAGCTCCGATTCACTTGAACTTGGTCTCGTTTTGAAGGTAATTGAATGTACATTAGTTCAAAAGTGAGTAGGATGAGATCGGAAACTGTATGGTGAAAATATTAAGGTTTTATTCCGGAAATCCTAGAATTAGGGTTTGGGTTTTTGGTCCACTTATTTAGGTTAGTGATTTTTTTTGTATTTTTCAGTTATTCTTGTCGGTGATATGTACACAATGGAGAGATCATTTGGAGTTAGCATGAATTAGTTAAAAATTGGGGAAGTTAGGCTATTTACATGTCAATTTGGCTGGGATTTTTGGCTTCTTATTTTGTGCAAAAATAAGTGATAAAATGCAATTCTTATCAAAACATGCATGAATGCTAATTATTCAGAATAAATGAAGAAATGCCAATGAATTTTAGGGATTTGAGCTTAATTCATGACTTTTAGAGTGATGAATCTGAGATTCATCAAGTAGATACAACTAGTCATTTGGGCTTGGGTCAATCATTGTTTCTCAAAGGAATTAAAAAAAATGAAAAATTAAAATTCATAAAAATTTGCAAAAGATAAAAATCACAAAAAATTACTAACTCTGGAGTTGGTGTATTTCTGACACATTCACTCAAGGCTTAAGGATTTTGAGGACACTTTATTTCCGTGATCTAGAGAGTCTGAGTTACCAACCTTATTCATTAGGGTTTTTGAAACTTAATAATCCACACTTCCCTAGTTTGAAAGATTTGAGCATTATATTGTACTCTTGCCCTTTACATTCAAAAGAATATGATCAGCACATCACTTTCACAACTGCATGATTGATGAGATAAGTTGATTTACCACTTGAGGAACAAGGACTAGAGATTTTAGTCTAGACACGATCTAATGATACTCGAGGATGGAATAAAGTTAATGAAGGCTTCAAGAAACCTGAGTGCCAGCAAAAACCCTAGCTAGTATGTGAACAAGTTCATATGATATCGTTTGATATTTAACTATGTGTCAGGGTGTGATGAAACATAATTTAATTGTTGATCAATGTGCACCAACTTTTTGTAAAAGCAGTAGAGCTAGCCAAAAAGAAAAGAAAAGAAAAAGAAAGAAATGTCTATATCTCCTCAAAGTCAAATTCGAAAGAGCTTCCACCAATGGCGAGCGCCCCCAACCATTTTCAAAGTGTCCACTTGGACCAAACACTATTAGGATCAAGGAGTCGGGCTAGCACCATAAAAGAGCTCTGCATTGTATTTTTTTTGAAAAAGATCAATTGTCATTCATTGTAGTCTAGAAATGTACTTTTAGAGTAAACAAAAAGCACATCCCCAGTGGGTAAGATGTGTAAATACATTAGATGTCGAAGGTATCTTAGATGCTAAAAAAAGACACACCCCGGTGTACTCCCAGAAAAACAAGTGCAGACGACTCCGAACTCTCTTGACAGACACATTAGTCAATAAAATAAAAATATGCAAGTGTTGAGTAATAAGGCACTCGAGAGGCTGATGAATCCATGATTCTCACTCTTTATTCTTTTATTTTAGCTCTTTTTCTTTGCAAAGCATCATGTAAATACAATAATTTAGCAAATTGCATGTTCTTGTTAATATTACATAATTAGCGTGTTTTTGTGTAAAAATAAAAGAATAAAGGAAAAGAAAAAGGAATGAGGTATTTAGAATATATACGAAGTGACCCGAACCCCAAGAGAAGGTCAAGCCTTGACCTGATCGTAAAATAAAATAAGTAGAGAGAGATAGGGTTCACTTTGTGATTGTGTATACTACTTATATTTGTGCATATTTATTTTTGGATAAATTAAAATTAAATTAATATTCTGTGACCTTGTACATATTTCTAGAAATAAAATAAAATAAAAATCAGAAAAATTAAATAAAAATTTCTCCATTCATTATATAAAAGACATATGCATATATTACACCCTCTATTTATTATATACCCTTATAATTTATAAAAATAAAATAAAAACTACTTTATACTTCTAAAATTATGTTATAAATGAATAAAATATAAAATAAGGGTATTTATGTAAAAATAAAATAATAAAATTACATTTACATAATACATAGGTATATTACACTTTTACATAACACTATATAGTGTATATGCATTAACTTATTTGTCGTAAAAATAATTAAAAATCACAGAAGAAATACCTTGAAAATAATAAACATTTTTTATTTTATACACTTTTTATTTTAAATTCATTTGCTATTTTTTAATTGAATTTGTAATTATTTTGTAAATCCCTCTTTTCTGATTGGTCCAGAGACTTTGTTGACCCCAGTCAACACCTTCTCCTTGGTCGGGTCGGGTCACCACCTTCTTGCCAGAGCCTTTTCTCCCATTTCTCTCGCCCGACTCCGATCACCACTCGCCTCGATTCTTGGACCTGTCATTCCTCAGACCTCCATGATCCTCGTTGATCCCTAGGATTATCCAGATCTCCTTAGGGTTCCATGTCCCAGATCGATCTGTTTGGACCCTCACTTCACGTATAAAATCTTTCCATCGCCTCCTGTGAGAGGCAACTCATCTCTCACGCCCCATTTCTTCCCTATCCATCTTCGTTGAGGTGACAGCCATCAGAGGACCGGCTTAGGATCATCAGAGAGTCGCTTGGAGGCATGTAGCTCGACGTGGCCGGAGTCCTCTGCCACGTGTAGCCTCTCTCGCCCGTCGCAACAGATCGAGGCCATTACCTTGTCGTTCACCTTCGCCCGGAGTTGCTGAGCTCATTGGAGTTGCTGAGCTCATTGGTAGCTTCAGGTACTCATATTATCCTTCTTGCTTCACCTATTAGATCCAATCTTTCCATTACATACTGCCGCATGTCCCCAGCTCAGACTAGCTGGTCGGAGCTTCGTCGTCATTCGACAACTGCACCGATTGAACCTTCAACGAACATCCCACCTTCCCTTGCAGTCTGATCATCCTAGTACTCAGTCATACGGGTGAGATTAGGCCCAGGTTCCCTCCCCTCATCCTTGCCGGAACCCAACGCCCCGTTCACCCCTCGTTTCCCCTGTTTTGCGCTCAGTAAATATCACCGAAGTGTCGCCCTCCAAGCACTGTATCCTTTGCAGGCTTCAGCTTGCGCAACAGACCCCATTTAGCTCTTCAGGTGTTTAGGCGGAGCAGCTCCAGGCGAGCCACCACCGCTACGGCCATCTGACCATTCTTCTTCCAATTGGAGCATCCCACCTGACGCGCAGAGCTTCCCCGAGGTTACCGGACCCTTCAGGTCCTTCATCGGGTCAGCGGATTCCCTCCATCGCTCGATCAAAGATCGCCTATGGGGTGTTCTTCCAGCGTCCTCCTACACCGTTGGATGAAGCCCTCATGTACAATATTCCATCCCAACCGCCAACCGCAACAACTTTTCCACCATTAGATCTGACACCATCCAACCGCACGTCCCCGACATTCTCTGGCCGTCATATTTGCAGCAGCTGGAGATCAGGACCGTACACCAACGCCTGCACCCGAGCCCGCCACGTGTTCCCACGTGCGTCGTACGAGCCGCGAAGGGTATATTTCCCTTTTAGCCCCATTTAGTTTCGTATTTAGTCTTTAGTCCAATAAATAAAGTTGTAATATAGAAATTTTATAGTTCAGACCTTGTATTTTCTGAGATTCGCACTTTAGTCCTCCCTATTCGTCTCACGTGCATCTATTCATGATATTTGGGTTATTTGCATCACATGTCCTGAACTTTGTTATTATTATGGAATGAATGTTTATTTTGAGCATTACATTTATACCCGTGCGAGTCTGATTCATGTGTTGTGCGCATGATTTCTTGGACAATTTGCATTTGAGGCCCTGTACTTTCCATTGGTGTTACTATTTGGCCCAAAGCTTTGTTTTAATTACACGTAGGTCCATGTAAACTATCTGTCTCTTATTTAACTTAATAAATAGCAAGCTAATCCCAAAAATTCCCTAAAAACAACTGTTCACTCCTATTGACATGTAGTATTTATGACAATTTTTATGGATTCAGATCATCGAATTTATTATTTTTAAAAAAAATAAAAAACCCCTAAAAAGTGTTCTGTCTATTTTTGAAAATCCATAAAAATTCAAAAAATGCCTTAAATTTTTTTAAAAAAATTCCTTTTGTTGTATTTTTTTGTGTTTCATCTATATTAGCATTTTTGTTAAAAATTTATCTTCAAAAATCCTTAAAATTACAAAAACCCTAAAAACTTAGAAAAATCATAAAAAATCCAGAAAGATCATAAAATTCTCATTTCAGTTTCTATCTGCAGCATTTTGTATCTAGTTTTTCATAAAATTGTTCCCTAGGACTTTAGGGTACTTAAGTAATTTTAATTTGCAATTTAGTCCTGGCTGTGTATTGTTTATAGTTTTATTCACTGTTTGATTTTATAAAATTGTAAAAACATTTGCAAAACTCCAGAAAATTATTAAAAATATTTTAAAATATTAAAATCCCAAAAATATTTTTATATTTATTTTCTATGCAATTTTAGCTTAATTAAAAATATAAAAAAGATTGTTGTGTACCTTATTTTCTTAATTGCTTGATTTGTTCCCTTATTCAAAATTAAAAAATTTTGCAAAATTAAAAAACCACTAAAAATATGTCTTTTTATTCCTGAGATTTGACTACTTCGTAGGTTTACTCGTTCTCCCTGTTTTCAACCCTGGTTGCTCAACCAAGTAAAAATAAATAGCGAAGCCGCTTACATTTTGTGTTCTTGATTGTTTGATTTGATTGAGTGGTTTTCTTCTTCTCGATTGACCGATTTGATTGACTAGGGACAACAACATTGCTTATTTTCCTCCTTAGTCGATCCGAGGATTTTGTGTCTTCAGAATGGCGCCATTGCCGGCGAGCATGGCTTAGTAGTCATATTTCTTTTTCTTTTTTTATTTTTCTTGTCTCTATTTGATATAACCGTTGTCTGACATCTTTCCTATTTCGATATTTGTACGAGGGACCGTCCGAGGATGCTTCAGCTTTCTGTTGGAGTACCCATACCTGAGGAGGAGCAGGTGAGCAGGAGGAGACATTTATAACAAATAGAATAGAGTAGTTTATTTTTTCAGCGGACTATTATTGTAATATTTGGACATGGGCTCTCTTGTGTGGACTTAGACATTTCGGGTCTGTTTCATCGGGCACCAGTGTGCTCAGGGGACCTCATCGGATTTTTCACAGTTTTTGTTTTTGATTGCTTTTATTTTATTTTGATTCACAAAGTTTTGGCCCCTAGACTTAGTATTTTTGTTGATTGTGACGTAACTAGCTAAGGCCCAACACCTAATTACTTACATGTTCCTATAGATCGTAATTGGACCTAGCTAATAACCAATAAGAAAAAGTTAACTTGATCCTTAGGGAGACCACATGCTGCTAGAGGTCGTATACAACACATGCAGGATCCGTTGAGGCGGACATCGATTGACCTATGAGATCGGACTCGGGCCTCTCTCTCTGATTAGTTAGCTATTTGTTCTTCACGATCAGTAGAAATTGCTCGTCTAAGGATGAGTTCTTTGTGCATCATATAGTTAGTTTACTTTCTGTCTTTAAATTTATGCGTGGATCACCCTGCATGTAGAGTGCTGGAGTCAGGTACACATTTCTATCTCTGCATGCATCATTGTGTTTGATCGCGCATCTGTTTTTTTCGAATTCCTCCTTCTGTTTTTGGACTCAAAATAACCAAAGGAGAGAAAAATTCGTTAGGCGTTGTTTTTATTTGAAAAATACCTAAAAAGGTGAAAACAGTAAAACTGGGACTACTTATGCAAACTTGACGCTAAATTACACTTCATTATAAAATCTCTTATTTTGGGGAGAGTCACCCCCTCATTGGTTGATTTATCTATAGTGAGAGAGTGACCCGTACACTAGGCTAGAGCCATATTTGAACTCCTTTCAGACTATTGGTTTTGCGGTTGGTTGTTCTCCAATGAGGATTTCATCGGGTAGCCGGTAATCGGTCCGGGACTTCCTTAGTAGATTGGGCAGATCGGGTGGTCGGTAAACTGTCCGCACCCATACTTGCTGAGAAAAACTAACTGTGGGATTGGGCTAGTCTCTTGGGATCATCGGGTTTCCAACAGCTCGCATAATCGCTCTAATAGATTAATTGATCACCTAAATAAAATTGACAAGATTAACGATCGAGCTTTCACGGTCATCAGCTCAGTGTTGCATAGGTGAATTGGGAGTTTTATTTCTGATCATGTTTGTATTACAGATCTCATCGTCATAAATCCCTACATCACGATGATGGGAAGGAGGTCCCTTAGGCTGCCTTTGACAACATCGCTCTCGAGCACTCCTTTCCACTCATCTAAGGCAGCTTCAGATAGCCCTGACCAGCTCTCTGAACTTGAGTTCGCACCCTGTTCTCCCTCGACCACCCTTCTTCTACTAGTCCCGAGGTCAGAACAGAGGCCAGCACAAATTTATGTACATTTGACGGTACCTAAGTTTGGGCCTTTTTCCTTTGAAGAGACCTGAGAGATGGCCAGTAGTGAGGGATGCACTGATGAGCAGCCCCAGGGTTCCACATACATACTTGATCAGGGCACCATCATCAATACACTTCTAGCCTCCCTAGAGACCATGCAGAGATATATCAGAGACTAGGGAGCATTCATGTAGAGGTGCGACGAAAGGTTGCGAAGATGAGAGATGGCAGAGGAGAGCCGTAGAGACCAGCTGGTGGAGAGATACCCACAGCTGGAGGAGGAGACAAACGTTCAGACGATCAGCCAAAGCCGAGGACACCACACACGATGATACAGTTGGACAATCCTGGTGTAACTGTCACTCACCGTTGGATTTAGCTACCAGAGATCCTGGGCAATTTTGAACTTTGCCCCCATACCATTCAACTTTGCCCAAGTTCCATGGGCTAGCCACTGAGGAGCCGCACCTTCATCTTTAAGAGTTCGAGATGATCTGCAGTACTGTCCATGATAGATTCATGGACAAGGACACGATCAAGATGATCGCCTTCCTGTTTTCATTAGTTGACAGAGCTGCCTACTGGCTGAAACATTTAGGGAAGTATGTTACTGTTTAAACCCGAAATCGAGCTGTCATCTGTTCCACACAAGGCAGGAACACAGTCGTCAAATTGACTACACAAAATTCAGATTAAATAACAATAACCCACAATTCATAATCAAGCAATGAAATAAATGTGCGGAGTTAAAATTTATTATAACTCTACAACAAAGATGTGTATAGGTGCAAGTATGTGTAGAGTATCAAACATAGGGAACAAGCAGAATAGGATTTTATATTTTTATATTTTGATTTTTAATTTTCTGATTTTGTATTTTTTATATTTTATATTTTTTCCTTTTCCTTTTGATATATATATATATAATAATATTTATAAGATACATATAGACACTATAGCTAAGGTTGCAATAAAAATTAAAAATATAAAAAATAAGAAAAAAAATATTTTTGGGTTTTTAATTATTTTTTACTATTTTTATAATTTTTAAGAATTGTTTCTAATTTTTATATATTTTTAAAATTAAAAATACCCAAAAATAGGGTTTAATTATATAACTGCAATTAAAATGGAGATTAAAAATATAAAATAGAGAAAAAAATCTCCAAATTAATTTTAAAATAAATATAATAAAATAAAGAAAATTCAAAGCCAGAAAACACATTTTTTGGATTTTTTATAGATTTTATAAATCTTTATGAAGGTTTTTAGAGTTTTTCCTATTCTTTTGCATTTTCTTTCATATTTTTTTAGTAATTTTTGGTTTGAAGGATAGAAGTAAAAAATGCATAAAATATATTTTTTTGAGAATTTTTAAAAACTATTTTATACTTTTTATATATTTTCTATTGCGAACATGGATAAAAAAGCATTTTTTTATTTTTTACAAATAATAAATAGCTTCAAATGCAAAATAAAAATGTTGACATGAAAGATCAATGCAACAGGAAGCTACTCTATTTTTTGGGATTTTTTCGAGTTAATTTGCTATTTAAAATAAATATAATCAACAAAGAGAAAATTCAATACTAGTAGGGGTATTTTTGTAAATATTAGAAAGAGCAGGGGCCTGTATGCAATTTTCTCAAATATTTATAACTAAATTAAAATGTTTGTAGACTAAAGCGAAATAAGAAAATCCGTGAGGGTCCCTCTGCAAATACCCAAAATCACATGTGTAATCACGTACACCACTAACGGGGACCTGTTTGTAATTACTAAAAATACAGGGGCTTGTCTGCAAATTTTAAAAATATAACGTAATAAAAATATTTTTGGAACAAGTGCAAATTTCTGAAACCGTGAGGGTCTCTCGCAAAAGGGCGAAGCTCACGTGCACAGGCACGTGAGCCACGCAGGTAAGGACCTAACAACAATTATCAGAACTTTAAGGGGCAATTTGCAAATTTTACAAAATAAAATCATAGGATGATGAATGTTTTAGTTTTGAATAGTAAATACAAAAATGGTGAGGGCAAAGATGCAAAATACCCATGCCTAAGGCAGATCGGATGGTTGTTGATGGTCACTTAAACCACATATCATCCATCCAACGTTCGATACCAGTTCGCTCCCAACGACCCAGATTAAAACGTGCGAGGACGATCGGACGACCATGGGGAGCTTGATCCTACGGTAGCTGCTACGTCTGGGGCGGAAGCTCTATCCGACGACCCTGGGACCTCCAGCGTGAACGGGGAAGAACAAGACCGAGCTTGAACTTTGATCTTCAAAATCTCATGATATCTGGCTCCCTTTCGGCCACCGATGGTCCACAAAGTCTCCTGGAAGGGTCCCTGACCAGACGGCAGTGCCAAAATGGCACGACGAGTACCGGAGCGCCGTCGTAGGGCCAAGGAAGAAAAGTGGCTCTAGGTGGGTACTCCTCTGCAGAAATCGACCCCTTGGGGGGGTCTTAAGCCTCCAGATCCTGCAAATAAAATGCGCACAAGCAAGAGGGTGATCCGGGGACTCTTTATTGGTGGGATGGAGCGAATGATGATGTGGGGTGGAGGTACTCCGACGGGTGAAGGAGATGTGCACCTACAACTCGATCCTACTAGAATCGAGGTGAGCGGGGTATGGACGAAAGTGAAGAAGACGAAGGGAATCGATGTGGAGGCGAGTGATGCGTCGGAGACTAGTGGAAAACACAATGGAGGAGTTCACCGGAGATGGGCTCCGGTGAACTACGAATGGGTGATTTAACGCTAAACTACGCGATCAGGAGATAAAATTAATGCAAGAATAAAACCTAGGACCTAAGTTACACTAGAGAAGGCAAGAAAACAGGTACCTCACCGGCCAAAATCGGGAAGCTGAACCTCACGACAGAGGGCCACTGGAGATGGGGTGGAGACCGCCCTAGGGCCGCCTGACCATGCCTCCGAGGAGCGTGGGAGCATGCTGTCATCACGCTCTATCCAGGGGCTCGAAGAAGGGTAGCGAGAATGGGTCAAAGAGGGATCAAGGTTTGAAAATGGAAGAGAAGGTGTTTTTGAACAAGCGACTGGGGCAGCTCAAAGAATGAGGTGCTGCGAACGAACCAATGACCAAATCCCCGATGTAAGATGCTGGCGTAAATCCTCGAGGATCGGGGAGTAAAAGTCATCAAGGGAGCGAAGCGAAATGGTGAAAGATCAGGCCGTGAAAAAATCGAAAAGACGGGGGAATTAGAAGATCTAGTGGTCACAAACCTGGGGTCATGGAGTTGACCCCCGGTCAATGGATGGCGTGGCCTGATTGGGCCACGTCATCCGCAAAAAGACAAAAATTAAATAAAGGATTTGTAAATTTAATTAAAAATAATAAATGATTTTATTAATTTTAGGTTTTAAATTAAAAATATTTATTATTTTTTGAATTATTTTATCATGATATTTATTTATTGTTTTGAGGTTTATAGATACAAGTTACTTTTTAGGGCTATATATATGTATATTTATCTATGTTTTTATTTATTTTATTTTTATTTTGTATTTCTATTTTTTATTTTAGTTTATTATTGTATATATTTATAACTTATTTTTATATACTTAAATATATTTTATTTTATTTTTCTGATGTATTATATAAAATTAAATAAATAGATATATCATTTATATATGTATAGATATTGGTATTTTACCTATGTATTTTATACAAGTATTTTATTTTAATGTTTTCTTAATGTTTTTATTCCAGTTTTAATATGTACATATATATAAATTATATTTACAAAATGATAAAAATATAAAATTATGAATATTTTAATCGGTGTAACTATACAATAGGGATCCAAAATCTAACTTTCACACTGTAACTCCAAAAAATATGAAACCACCTTCATTAAATAGCTTATTAAAAGTTATATACAATTAAAGTGGTTTTGATATATTTTGAGTTTTTATTTGAGAGATATGGGTCTGGGAAGTTAGGGTTTTGGAGTTTTATTTAGATCATAACTTTTATCTGTTTATTACTTTTGTATGAAATCAATTTTGTATTTTTCTATATTTTATTATCTACAACTTTCATGTACAAAGTTTCTTTATTTGAGATATAAAAAGTGGAACTAAAAATCGGTCTCAAAATAAATAAGAATGAATTAAATAGAAGGGATTTTTATTGGATTTTGGCTCTTATCTCCCCCTACTTAATTCCTTGTCGACCTAGTCATCGAGATGCCTAGGTCTCGGGGTTTAGGGTCATAAAATATTTTCAATATTTTATTATTTTCCTTTTTTTCTTTATTCTATAGTTTTGGCATTAAAAATAGTATTTTATACATTATTTACACAATGATGCATGAATGCTAAAATGCCTAAATTAAGGGTATTTACATGCATTTACTAGGGTTCTTAAGGCCAAAATGATAGATAAAGATGATAAAATGGAGATTCATCAGTCACCACCTGGGAGCAGCTCCGGACAGAGTACTTGAACAAGTACTATCCACTCGTCCGGACCAACGCAGGTAGAGCTATGATCAACAATTTCACCATGATCCCGAACGAGGAGTTCTATGAGGCTTGGGATCGATTTAGAGAGCTCATCGATCGGTGTCCACATTACGAGATTTCCAAGCCCAACCTAGTACAGAGCTTCTTTTGTGGGCTGACACCGGAGTTGCAGGGGCTTGTGAACACCTCATGTGGGGGGTCCTATTTCTCCAAGGATGAGGACCAAGTCTGGGCCATCAATGAGGAGATTGCAGAAAACTACACGGTGATGTCCCAGACTCGGGTATACACACAGGGAAAGCCCCTTCCACAGGCTGTGTCCTATCAGAGGATAGCACGGGTCGATGCAGGTCCTTCTACTTCATCAGCAGCAGCACATGCAGAGTCATCCGCAGCTGACATGGGGATCATCAGTGAGAAGCTGGATTGCATCGAGATTATAGAGAAGAAGAAGTGTTAGGGTCTCACTTAGATAAATCAGTTTGCACAGATGCTTATTGACCTGAAGACCCAGATCATGTGTCTCCAGGAGGCACAGACGGCTCCACAGCCCCGTCTCAGGTCACGTGTTGATTTCAGCAGCAACAACTCCACCCAACCTTCTTCCTACCACCAGGTCCACCACATTCAGGCAGAACCGGTCTAGCCGCAACAACACTACTCTCAGCCACCACCCTCTCAGGACACTCAGATGGTGGTGTATCAGTCATATCAGCCCCTGGCAGTTCTTCCCTCTTCCCCTTATGAGTAGGAGCTGTTGATGGAAGTCAACATGATTTGGTATGATCGGTACCATTAGCATCCCATGATCCGTCGTGATTATCCTGGATTTAGATGGTCTACCAGAGACACCTCGTCCCAGCAGCAGCCTCCAACTCATGGCAGACAGAGCAACCAGCAGCAACATCAGCAGCAGCCCCATACTCCCAGCCATCCCAGCCTTACCAGAAGGTTTCTCGTCCCTACCATTAGGGACAACAATGGAGGTAGCAGCAGCAGCCTCAACAGTATTCTCAGCCTCCCCCTCACTAGTATCAGCAGAGTCAGCCTCATCTACAGTGAGGCAACCCGTCCGGTTCTCATGGACCAGACTATGAGAACCCAACCCTTGATGATCTTGACCGCCTACTTTCAGATCAGCAGGCATCCTTCTGGTGGGAAATGGATGACTTCTGGCAGGAGATGAGAGAAGTAATCAAGGGCAAGGCTGCTATACCAGTTCAGATCAAACCAAACCTGAACAACCTCAAGAGGAAGTCTGAGCAGGTACAGTACACAGAGACTACCACTCCTAGTGATTTTTTGGGTGATATTTCATCCTACATATTTGATGCCGATTTTGTAACACTTAGGAGCGGTAGGATGCCAGCCGGCGCCCCTCGTCTGAGCAACGACCGCATGGAGACTCAGGAGTGCCAGACGATGAGGGTAGTGGTGCTGATGTCGCTCATGATGTTGATGACGGTGATGCTGACACCACCAAGGATGATGATCCAGTTGACGGCACCGAGACCATCGTGACTCCAGACACAGCCGGTGGTGTTGATGCCACCAATCTTCCAGATGCTGAGCCAGCGCGCGGACAGACGTTGTGGGTGGTGCTGAAGCCACCATTTATACTTCAGTTGTGGTGCCATCTGTTGTATCTCAGGATAGTTCCAGAAAAACCCAAAAAAATGGAAAAATAGAAATAAATAAAAATATAATAAAGGAAAAGTTCTTGCATCTTATTCAAGTCCATATGTGTTGCGTGGTGAGATTGGTATGGATTCCACTCCTTCACTCACACAGGAGCCTATTCCTAGCCCCCTATCTAAGGAGGGCCCAGCCATCCCCTTCCCTCAGACACCCCGCTTATCGAAGGGGAATAAAACAGAAAATACCAAAAAGAGACACCAACTAGAGTTCAACCAATAGATGATTGATAGATTCCAGATCCGGCCAACTCTATAGGAGGCACTCGAGCACATCCCTCTCTTCTAGAAGAATTTGAGAGAGAAGACCACCATCCGCAGGAAGAGAAGGAATTACAATGTAGAGATCCATGTGCTCACTCATGCCACATGCTTCGCCATCCAGAACCGATTGCCAGCTAAGAGGCCTGATGAAGGAGCTCCATATGTCAGATGCCATATTCATGAGCAACGGTTCGATCGGACTCTATTAGACAGAAGCTTTTCTATCAACCATCTTCCGGAAGCCTTACTCGACCGATTCGAGTTTGTCCCTATTCGATAGATCAAGACAGTCCTTCAGTTTGCTGATAGATCTATCAAGAGGCCGAAGGAGTTGTTAAAGGACGTGGTCGTCACAATTCAGGGCCTGAAATTCTCTGTGGACTTTGTTGTACTGGACATGGAGATCCCCGAGTCTGTGACAGATACCCCTATCATACTAGGACGCCCATTCTTGGCCACAGCCAAGGAGGAGTCCGATCATGATAGCGAGAAGGTATACTTTCGCATCGAGGGTGAGAGTGTAAAAATAGAGATGATTGACGAGACCAGAGCACGAGATTCGACCTGTTCCGAGCCGTCCAGCAATGCAGGGCAGATGACATATGTAGAGCGAGACGTCCACTAGGAGTGTGATTTTGTGATTATAGATGATGAATCAGTTTGGTCCAATCCTGTATCACGAGCTCTTGTTGCACCTTCATATGCTACAGATTCACAGATTCCAACAGATGAGAGTTCAGATAGCTCACTCTTGGCAGAGGACATATTCGAGACTGATGATCGTAGGTAGGATAGCGAGGCAGAGTTTATTTATTGTTCTTATGATTCAGATCCCTCAGATTCAGACATTAATTGGGATGAGTTTGATGACTATTTGCCATGTCTGATTCCCACAGAGCTGACAACTAGGGTGGATATTGAGCCATTGCAAATTACAGAGATACGAGCAGGACTGTCTTCACCAGATTTTCATGCACAACGAGAGTTCTCCCATGCAGATTTGGTTGCTTTCACTCATACTTTTCAGAAGCTAGATTTGCCAGCTCCCAGTTGCCCAGAGTTGAAGACCTTGTCACAATCGATGAAGTACAGATTCCTTCCAGGTGAGCCAAAGATGTACACAGTCATTATGTCAGCAGATTTGACTGGAGAGCAAGAATCTCGTTTAATGGAGGTTCTTGAAAGAAACCGCAAGGCGATTGGATGGAGTGTAGCTGATCTCCAGGGGACAAGTCCGACCATGTGCTCCCACCTTATTTATCTCGAAGAGGACTCTAAACCCTCACGTGAATTCCAGTGACGGCTGAACCCGAACCTTTGAGATGTGGTTATGAAAGAGATATCAAAATGGTGGAGCGCTGATTTTATCTACCCCATTTCTGACTCCAAGTGGGGTAGTCCATTACATGTGATGCTCAAGAAGATGGGCATCACTACAGTTGTGAGTGAGTCTAAAGAGGGATCTCTACCCGGGTACCCACTTCTTGGATGATCTGTGTGGACTACAGACGATTGAATCAAGACATCAAGAAGGATCATTTCTCGTTGCCATTTATTGATCAGATTATTGAGAGGCTAGCTGGGAAGAGTCACTACTGCTTCTTTGATGGGTACTCCGGCTATAATCAGGTGTCCATAGCGCTCGAAGACCATGAGAAAATGACATTCACCTGTCCATTTAGGACATATGCTTTCAGATGGATGTCTTTTGGTCTATGTAATGCCCTAGTTACATTCCAAAAGTTTTTGTTGTCCATCTTTTTGGACATGGTGGGTGATTGCTTAGAGGTCTTCATGGATGACTTCTCAGTCTATGGCGATGGATTTGATGCTTGTCTTGACTGCATAGACTGCGTACTTCAGCATTGTATCAAGGTCCATCTTGTCTTATCTTGGGAGAAGAGCCACTTTATGGTGACTCAGGGGACAATGCTTGGTCATATCATCTCCAACAGGAGCATGGAGGTCAATCCAACCAAGGTGGATATCATCAGCAAACTCAATCCATCGTCTAATTTGTGGCAGTTGCCGTCTTTTCTGGGACATGTCAGTTTCTACCGACAATTCATTCAGGATTTCAGTCGTATTTCCTGACCGCTTACTGATCTGCTGATGAAAGACACCGAGTTCATTGTAGATGATAAGTGTCTAGCATCATTCAAGACTCTCAAAGGATCAGTTGTTGAGGCTCCTATCCTTCAGCCACCCGATTGGTCTCTCCCATTTGAGATCATGACGGATGCTTTTGATTTTGCCATAGGGGTTGTGCTAGGATAGAGGAGGGATGGATTGTCTTATGCCATTCACTACGCTAACCGTTCTTTGGATGCCACCCAACGGAACTATACTGTCAAAGAGAAGGAAATGCTAGTCGTAGTTTTTGATTTAGATAAGTTCAGATCCTAAATTCTTGGATCCAGATTGACAATTTTTACATATCACACCGCCATCCGGCACCATATGGCAAAGAAGGATGCCAAATCCATATTGACAAGATGGATCCTTCTACTCTAGGAGTTTGACATTGAGATTAAGGATTAGCCTAGAGTCAAGAATGCGGTGGCGGATCACATCTCCCGATTAAAAAACCTTCATGAATCAGAGTAGATGGCACCTATTACAGAGACCTTCCCAGATGAGGAGATCCTTGCTATCGCCTCGCTCCCGTCGTACGCTGACATTGTGAACTATCTTGTCGCCAAGAAAGTTCCACAAGGTTGGCCCAGGCAGTGACTTGAGACTTTCCTAGTGAAGGCCAAGTCGTACCATTGGGAGGATCCCATCCTTTATCATGAAGGAGGGGATAGCGTCTTGTGTCGGTGCATTCCTCGAGAGGAGCACCATAGCGTCTTCACATATTGCCATAAGCTTGAGGCGGGAGGACATCACAGAAAGTGCTCCAATCTGACCTATGGTGGCCTACCCTATTCAAGGATTCTGATGAATTCGTGAAGAGGTGTACTAACTGTCAGAGGATAGGCACCTGCGGACAGCATGATATGATGTTGATGTAGCCCATTCACTTCTGTGAGGTTTTTGACGCATGGGGCATCGATTTCATGAGTCCATTCCCTAAGAGTCGGGAATTTGAGTACATTTTGCTTGCTGTGGATTATGTGAATCGTTGGTTTTGAGTCCATCCCCGCCCGAACCACAGATACTAAGACTGTTTGCTGATTTTTGAGGAAAAATATCATTTCATAGTTCGGGGTTCATAGAGTATTGATATCAGATGGGGGGACTCACTTTATCAACGACAAGGTAAGGGCCCTTGCTAACGAGCTTAGCATTGACCATCGGGTAGCCACTCCTTATCATCCTCAGACCAATGGTCTTGATGAAGTATCAAATTGGGAGATCAAGATGATATTGCAGAAGGTCGTCCGCCCAGACCGAAAGGATTGGTCACAACTTTTGGATTCGATCTCGTGGGCCTATCGGACTTCCTTCAAGACACCTTTGGGTACGTCTCCCTTTCGTCTCGTTTATGGCAAACCATGCCACTTACTTGTGGTGATCAAGCACAAGTCACTATAGGCAGTCAATGAGTTATTATTGGATCCAGAGAGTATAGGAGATCAGAGCAAAGTAGAGTTGGTAGCCCTGGAGGAGCTTAGAGATACAACCTTCTCGAGTAGCCTACAATACAAGGAGAGAGTGGAGATATGGCATGATTCTCATATCATCCATAAGACGTAGTCTTTAACTCACATCATTTGCATCTCATGCCTGATTATCACTTCTCCTCCGCAGTTATATAGATCCATTTGTCCATATCATTCATTCTTTTGTCTAACGCACCGGCTTCATCTTCTGATTATGCTATACTTAGGGTAGGCTTTACCCTAAGTATGGGGGTGGTGTCAGATTTGTGATTATCATTTGATTTCTTTTTACCTCTGTTTTGTTGCCTATACTTAGGGATATTTCACCCTAAGTATAGGGGAGGTAGATCATGTACATTCTATCCTTCGGTCTTCCCCTTGTATGCATACTTCTATACTTAGGATTACTTGATCCTAAGTATAGGGGGATCGTCGACTTCTATCCATTGTATTCTTTTATTCAATGTTGTAGTATAGTGCTCTTTTCAGTTCCCAATACTCAGCACGAGTTATGTCTTCCTTTCATCGCTCTTTGATCACTCTGAGGACATCGTTCGAGCTAAGTATAGGGGGTGTCATATATATTGTATATATACTTTAGCCAGAACTCGTACTTTGCGTGAGTAGTTAATAAATAAAATGGCTAAAAACCACAAACTAAAATTCACAAAAATTTTAATTTTTTTCTTGCATATAAAACTCTTTCTTGTGTATACATGTTTGTAAATATCTATTTGTAAAAACTATTTTTGTGCAAATATTTGTAAAAATATTTTGATTTTAAAATGTTTGCTAATATTTTTGTATCGAAATTATAAATATAGTACAAATTTTTTGAGAAATGTTTGAAAAATAAAAGTTTGCAAAAATCTGTTTGTAAGTGTTTGTAAATATTTCATGAAAGCTTTCCCTTCTTCCTTGAATTCAAACATTTTTCAAAAAATTTTCATAATATGGAAATTGTATAAAAAAAGGTTTGTACATATCTGTTTATTCTTCTGAATCATAGTTGACATTTAAACTATTCTGAAATTAAATTAAAAAATGGAGCTTGGTTAAGACCTTAATCCACCTAACTTTCAGAGGAACCTTATAGGATTTGGGGTTAAGACTTTTCAGGTCCATTAGTGACTTAATTCTTTGAGTCCACTAGGCTATGTTCATATATCATCTTGATGAGCCTAAATAGAACGCTTAATAATGCACGCATGACTCTCACAAACAATGGCTTTACTTGGACCAACACCTTACACATAGCTCCACACGGATGAGATGGTGAGGAGGCAGAATTTTTTGGCTTGGAGTAGCATACGAGGGTAGTACTTCTAGGCGGAATCTCTCGTCTTCCTTTAGGGAGGGATGTGCATCTCGACTTGGTATAGTAGCATTGAGGTCTAAAGACAGGAGTTGTGGGTTGCAATAATACTTCAAAAGATGGATAGTCTACTGGCTCAAGAAGAAAAACTCCTTATGTATACGATGCACCATGTACATAAGTTGTACATATTCACATCCAAAAAATGCAAAAATTAAGAAAAAAATCCAAAAATGTGGATAGACCTGGCTGAAAATAAAATGCCTACCGGAGTGTATATAGTGAATAAAGCAAAGCTTATGTATTCCACCTTCTCATCTCATGAAGCTTGCAGCAGGAGACTTAGCTACACTGGTTAGGCTCCCAGGGATACGTGACTACACTGGTCAAGATCCATTCTCTTCTTTTTCCCTCTTCTTGAACTGGTTGAACATGAACTTAGAAGGGAATACCCCGCTCCTCGAGGAAAGAGCTACTGGACTATGGAATTAGAGTTACCTTATTGAGGGAGGTTGTTGCTTTGTCATTTCTAAGGCGGGGAGCTACATATCACTTACACTGTACAAGGAAAGATGCATAATCATCAGAGTTTGTGTATGTAGACTTGTTCTGACCTGGTTTATTAAGGAGTCTTGACCATAGAATGGTGGGACTTAGAGGTTGTTGAGTCTTAAGCCTATTTCCCAACAAGCTTCTGACATACTAATAATCCAAAGGTCTAACTGAGCTCCATACTTCAATTTAATGATAAGTTTAATAATCAACCTTGATTCCCTTTCTTTTTCTTTTCTCTTTCTTTCACTTCTTTTTCAAATAAATGTTTGCTAAGGGACTAGCAAAAGTAAAGTATAGGGGGTGATGAATCCATGATTCTCACTCTTTATTATTTTATTTTAATTCTTTTTCTTGGAAAATCATCATGTAAATTCATGTAAATACAATAATTTAGCAAATTGCATGTTCTTGTTAATATTGCATAATTAGCATGTTTTTATGTAAAAATAAAAGAATAAAGGAAAAGAAAAAAGAATGAGGTATTTAGAATAAATGTAGAGTGACCCGAATCCCAAGATAAGGTCAAGCCTTGACCTCAGCGCAAAATAAAATAAGTAGAGAGAGATAGGGTTCACTTTGTGATTGTGTATACTACTTATATTTGTACATATTTATTTTTAGTCAAATTAAAAAAAATTATTATTTTGTGGCCATTGTACATATTTCTAGAAATAAAATAAAATAGAATAAAAAACAGAAAATTTAAACAAAAAATAAAGTTAAAATTCTCCATTCGTTATATAAAAGACATATGTATATATTACACCCTCTATTTATTATATACCCTTATTAATTTATAAAAATAAAAGAAAGGTTACTTTACACTTCTAAAATTATGTTATAAGTAATAAAATATAAAATAAGGGTATTTGTATAAAAATAAAATAATAAAAATATGTGTACATAATACAGATGTATATTGCACTTATACATAACACTATATAGTGTATATACATTAATTTATTTTTCATAAAAATTTAAAAATCACAGAAAATACCTTGAAAAATAATAAACATTTGTTATTTTATACACTTTTTATTTTAAATTCATTTGATATTTTTTTTATTAAATTTGTAATTATTTTGTAAATCTCTCTTTTCTGATTGGTCTAGAGACTTTGTTGACCCTGGTCAACGCCTTCTCCTCGATCGGGTCGGGTCGCCACCTTCTCGTTGGAGCCTTTTATCCCATTTCTCTCGCCCGACTCCGATCACTACTCACCTCGATTCTTGGACCCATGATTCCTCGGACCTATGTGATCCTCGCGGATGCCTAGGATTATCCGGATCTCCTTAGGGTTCTGTGCCCCACATCGATCTTTCTGGACCCTTACTTCACGTATAAAATCTCGCCTCCGCCTCCTGTGAGAGGCAGCTCGTCCCTCGCGCCCCATTTCTTCCCTAGCCATCTTCATTGAAGTGATAGCCATCGGAGGACCGGCTTAGGATCCTTAGGGAGTCTCCTAGAGGCTTGTAGCTGGACGTGGCCGGAGTCCTCCGTCGCGTGTAGCCTCTCTCGCCCATCGCAGTAGATCGGGGCGATCACCTTGACATTCACCTTCGCCTAGAGTTGCTGAGCTCATTGGTAGCTTCAGGTACTCATATTATCCTTCGTGCTTCACCTATTAGATCCAATCTTTCCATTACATGCCGCTGTACGTCCCCAGCTCCGACTAGCTGGTCGGAGCTTCGTCATCATCCCATAACCGCACCGATCAAACCTTTGATGAGCACCCCACCTTCCATCGCGGTCTAATCATCCTAATACTCAGCCATATGGGTGAGATTATGCCTGGGTTCCCTCCCCTCATCCTCGTCGGAATCCCAATGCCTTGTTCACCCCTCGTTTCCCCTATTTCGCCCTCAATAAATGTCGCCGGAGTGTCACCTCCGAGAAGTGTATCCTTTGCAGGCTTCAGCTCACGCAACAGACCGTTTAGCCCCCCAGCTGTTCAGGCGGAGCAGCTCCAGGCGAGCCACCATCGCTACGGCCATCCGGTCGTTCTTCTTCCCATCGGAGCAACCCACTTGACGCGTAGAGCTTCCCCGAGCTTACCGTACCCTTCAGGTCCCTCACCGGGTAGGCGGATTCCCTCCATCGCTCGATCGAAGGTTGCCTGCGGGGTGTTCTTCCAGCGTCCTCCTACACCGTTGGATGAAGCCCTCCTGTGCCAGATTACATCCCAGCCGCTGACCGCAGCAGTTTTTCCACCGTTAGATCTGATACCATCCGACCACACGTCCCTGACATTCTTTGGTCGTCAGATCTGCAACATCAGGAGATCAAGCCCATACGCCTGCACCCGAGCCCGCCATTTGTCCCCACGTGCGCCGCACAAGCCGCGAAGGGTATATTTACCTTTTAGGCCCATTTAGTTTCGTATTTAGTATTTAGTCTTTAGTCCAATAATTAAAGTTATAGTACAGACATTTTACAATTCAGACCTTGTATTTTCTGAGATTTGCTCTTTAGTCCTCCCTATTCGAACTCACGTGCTTCTATGCATGATATATGGGTTATTTGCATCACATGTCCTGAACTTTGTTATTGTTATGGAATGAATGTTTATTTCGAGTGTTTCCATTTATACCCCTGTGAGTCTGATTCACGTATTGTACGCATCACTGCTTGGACAATTTGCACTTGAGGCGATGTACTTTCCATTGGTGTTACTATTTGGCCCAAAGCTTTGTTTTAATTACATGTAGGTCCCTGTAAACTATTTGTCTCTTATTTAATTTAATAAATAGCAAGTTAATCCCAAAAAATCCCTAAAAATTATTGTTCACTCCTATTGACATGTAGTATTTATGGTAATTTTTGTGGATTTAGTTCATCGCATTTATTATTTTTGAAAAATAAAAAACCCCTAAAAAGTGTTCTGTCTATTTTGAAAATCCATAAAATTCGAAAATTACCTTAAAAATTCTACAAAAAATCAAGTTGTTGTGTTTTATGTGTTTCATCTACAGTAGCATTTTTGTTTGAAAATTATCTTCAAAAACCCTAAAAATTGCAAAAGACCTAAAAACTTAGAAAAAGTATAGAAATTCAAGAAAAATAAAAAAATCTCATTTCAGTTTCTGTTTGTAGAATTTTGTATCTTGTTTGTCATAAAATTATTCCCCAGGACTTTAGGGCATCTTAAGTAATTTTAATTTGCAATTTAGTCCTAATTGTGCACTATTTGTAGTTTTATTCACTGTTTGATTTTTACAAAATTATAAAAATATTTGCAAAACTCCAGAAATTACCAAAAATATTTTAAAACATTAAAACCTAAAAATGTTTTATATTATTTTTAGAAAAATAATATAAAAAATTTTTAGGCTTTTAATGATATATAAAAATATTTTTGGTAATTTCCTGGAGTTTTTGCAATATTTTTTAATTTTGTTCAAAATTAAAAAGAATAAAACTACAAAATAGTGCACAATTAGGACTAAGATTTGACTACTTCGTAGGTTTACTCATACTCCTTGTGTTCGACCTTGGTTGCTATACCAGGTAAAAATATATAGCGAATCCGCTTACATTTTGTGTGCTTGATTGTTTGATTTGATTGAGTGGTTTTCTTCTTCTTAATTGACCGTTTCGATTGACTAGGGACAACGACATTGCTTATTTTCCACCTTAGTTAATCTGAGGATTTTGTGTCTTCAGAGGCCCCTTGTTCCAATGTGAGGGAAAGAAAAATAAACACAATCCTATGCCCTCCATCATCTGGCTGTTCATTTACACTTTCAAGTCTGACGAACTAATGAGATGGTTGATTGAAGTAAGAATAGACCTATTCCCTAGTGTTGAGGATTAGGTCTGGAGGAGAGTCTCCTAGACTGGAACTTTGGGTGATGTCTCGACTCGACTCTCATGATTGCAGTACACTAAAGTTCATATCCTTATATTTTATGTACAAACAGAGAGTTTGATAATTGAAGAAGTCAGATTCCTTCTGACTAAAGCATGGTTGAGCTCAGAATTTTAGGATCACTTAAATTGATGGTTTTCGAATAATTGAGCCTTGAATTTTTCACTGGCAGGAATTAATCTGACTCCTTCATTCTTTAGATGCTCGAGGACGAGCATAGTTTAAGTATAGCGGTATGATGAATCTCATATTCATCATGTTAAAATTCAATTCTTAATCCCCAAGCTTAAATAATTCAATAAAAATCGTATTTAATTCATTATTATTATCTTGTACTAAATTGTTTATACTGTGTATAATTAACCTATATTTATTGTATTACTAACCTTTTCTTTATTTTATATATTTTCTTTAAAACCCTAATAAAATTTAGCTATTTAATTGTTTATACTTGTTTTGAACTTTAAAATAAATAAAAAATACAAAAAATCTCAAAGACTAAAAGCGGTGTTTTTATCCCATTAAAAATACCTCCTAAAATATACTTTTGTATAAATTACCTCTTTTGGCTTTTTGTCCAACATGAAACTTGTAGATCTCATCGAGATCTACAACTTCATGTTTTGACTTTTTCCTAATTCGACCTTCTTTTATTTACTTTTGCTTTTTCTTTATTTTATGATTTATGAATTTTTTGATTGGGCCACATGGTGCCCTCTGGGCCGCCCACGTATCTCGTTCCCCTTCTGCCACCCACCACCTCTACCCACCCTTGGATCATCTCACCCCGCCTCCATCCTAGTCGCTCATCAACATCCTCATCCTTAGCCATTAGATCTGATCTCTGATCAGATCCCGACCATCCAATGATACTAATGGACCCATGTCGCCCCCCTCCGGACCTGCAGGCTCGGGTCACCCGAGCTATTCTCTGAAGCTGCTGCATTTGCCGAGCCTTCTTGGACACGCCACATGCCGCCTGAAGCTGCTAAGCCTCTCGAGTTTGACCCCTTACATGTATGGCATGTGAGGGTTTGAGTAATTTGCACAGAAGACCTACAACTATCACATATTACATTTTGGTCCCCATGTGCGTGCCTCACGTACGCGCCTGGGTAATTTGCAAAGAGCATCATCTTATACTTGAATTGAAAAATCCAACAAAAATTACATGCACCATTCCATTTGTTGTTTAATATGCATTTTTCTGTGCATCTGCATGAAGACCTACAATTGGGAATCTACTCACTCTTAAACTAATAGACGAAATTTGATAAATAGACAAAGAGGCTCGTGTGCTTGAGTTCGACCCTGGTACACTTACCAAGTAAACTAATTTCCACATATTCGAAAGTGTGGTATTTGCATGACCGAAGTCTGCCCCATGTGCTACGACAATCCCGCATTATTAAAGAGGCAGATATCACGTTCATCACCCCACAGTCTCCTGTGACCCCCTCTCGGCCGCCCGTGCCCTACGTCTGCGAACCCCCCCCCCCCCCTCATGCCTGCGCCCTGCAACCACTCCACCGCATCTGAACGCCTGCACACGCCCCTTGCCCAAGAACGTGCCTGCGTACGCCTGCACATACCCCTGCGCACATGATGCGCATCTGCACCCTGTGCCACCATGCCATGCGCACAGGTGTGCAAGTGCAGCTGTGTGCATCCTGCATGCATCTGTGTGCATTTTACATGCATCTGCGTGCCCTTGTGAGTATCATCTACGTGCATCAACGCGCACCTCTGCGCCTGGAAACCTTAGCCTAAAACAACTAGCGATGAGGATGTTTATATGAGTCTACAAATGCAACCAATCTTCTATATGTGATTGCATAGACTCATTTATAAAAGTCTACTCCTCAGTTTTATTCCAGATTTTCGCATTCTTGCTAACATATCAAAGAACAAGGGTGATGTATTTTCGTCCGGTGCCTTCAAGGATCGGGCTCCCATTATGAAGATGGATGGGACCAACTACGAGCTATGGTCCATGCAGTTTCACACCCTGATGCAGTGCCATAGCAAGGAGCACATTTTGACAGATCTAGAGCCGGAGGACGAGACCGGGGCTAATGCTTCTTGGAAGCATGATGATGCCTATGCTCGCATTTGGCTATCCGGGATGCTCTCCCACGGAGATTGCCAATGATATTGTCGATCAAACCACAATAAAGGCTATGTGGGATATCTTAGCAGCCACACATGGATAGGTGAAAAATGAGAGCAAAATTTTACAGTTGCATTTTGATATTTTTTCGACCGAGCAGAATGGTCGACCTCTTCATGCTCACTCCTCGCATCCTAGAGGCATGTTTGAGCGTCGGCATAGTTTCATTCCTACTACTACAAACACTGAGCAATAATAGTCATATTGTAATGCAACTATGACGGGAGTATTTTTCCATCTCTGGACTCTGAGTACGATGCAACACGTACTCAACTTCTTACAGGAGAGACGATACCTCCAATGGAGGAGGTTTACAAGAGATTGAGCAGAATTACTACATCATCTACTATCGTGGCTCAGACTCCTTCTGCTATGGCAGTCTTTCATGGCAGAGGGAATATTTCGCAGTTCCGTGGCCGAGAACCACGTGGTCGAGGAGCAGGTCATCAGCGAGGTCCATGTTCACATTGCCACCGTCCTGGTCATTCTGAGGAGACATGTTATCAGAAGCATGGGTATCCAGCCTCTGCCCGAGTTGCTGAGCAAACTGAGCCTCCATCTACACCTGCACCGGCTCACGATGCATTCTTTGATGATATTGTTTCCAGGCTACGAGAGATGATGACTGAAGGATATGGTAAAATCCTCAAGCGCATCACGGAAGCGTGATCGTCGTATTGAATACGACGAAGAACGACTAGTCGCACTAGTTGTTCTATGCAACAGAAATTAAAAATTTTCATGCGACGAAACCACATGATCCAAGAACACTTCTTGAATCGTTTCGTATAAACCACAAACAAGTATTAGGGTTACTTCTTGAAGCGTGGTTGCGATCGAGTCTCTAAACGAAGAGACCTCCTGTCTCAAGTCCGGTCCGACGGACGAGACGCTTGCGAGCGCGGGGATGAACCGCGTACTTCTCGCAATCCATGTTGATGATCCAAGCGGTGGCTCTTCTGTTCTTGACACACGAGATCCGAAGTCTTCTTCACAAGCGAGGCGCACCGAAGGAGACGGAGATCCACGAGCAAACCATCAGGCAGCATAACGATGGCGCCACAACGATGGGGAACCTCTCTAGGGCATCCATGGTGGACGGCCACATGAGAGTGAGAGAGAGAGAGTAGGCATGTGAAGAGAAAGAGAGAGAGAGAGAGAGAGACTTGTTGTCTCTTGTTGTGTAAAGAAGAGCAAAGGGGTGCCTCTCCTTTTATAGCATTTTGGGATCCATGGATCTCAATCCATAGGACAACACAAATCCAATGGTCCTCATTTATTGTGTTTCTTTCAATGGCTAAGATTTTGTTGGTAAAAAACAACAACAATTAATTTAATAAAAGTCAAATATATAATAAATATAATTTGATTTATATCGAATCAATCTCTATTGGAGAAATAGGAAGGAGGCAAGCCTCCTTCCATAAAGGGGAGTGGACGGCCATGAGTCCTATAAGGACTTGGTGGTCGTCCCCTCTCCTTATTAGGAAGGGAGCCTCCTTTCTAGATTGCATTATCTCATGATTCTCTCCAATATTTGCAACAACTTTTGTTGCAAATTATTTCACAAAAATAAATCCAATTTATTTTGTGAATATTGCAATCATGCCATTGGAAATTTGTGAATCATATTCACAACCCAAAATAAAATGTAAATTACATTTTCAATTTAATGTCCAATGTGAATCCAATTCACATTGACATTTAATTAACAAATGTAAATTACAAATAGCTCTCTCTTAAATATTATAAATCACATTTATAATATATATATATGACTAATATGGATATTGCTATCCACATTATTCATATCCGTGATAATTAAATCACATTTAATCATCTTGGATCTCTATTCTCTTGTGCTCAAATAATATGAATCACATTCACATTATTTACATCTTTGATAATTAAATCACATTTAATTATTTTAGATAAATCTCCTTATAATATGAATCGAGTTCATATTAATCATGATAATCAAATCACATTTAATTATCCATTTTCTCAATGCTCGGATACATTTATTAACAATGAAATTATCCTGAACCCTTTCAAGGATAATGCGCTTTCTCCGCGAATACTTGGAGATAAGGATAGGGTGATTGTATTGTTCCACGTATAGTGACTTGGATATTGAGATCATATCTCAAATCCAAATCGTGGGCCTCCCATAGATGCTTGATTAAATCAAGACCGCAAATCTAATCTTCTCATTGCATCTGAATCACATTCAGATCAATGTCCAACATTTGGACTAAGATCAGATTACTTCTCTACCGAGAGGAGTCACTAAAATCCAGACCCGTTTCATCACTCCCTAGGAATGGAAGTGTCATGATTATACTGAAGGATATGGTTAGATCCTCAAGCGCATCACGGAAGCGTGGGCATCATATCGAATACAACGAAGAATGACTAGTCATACTAGTTGTTCTGTGCAACGGAAATTAAAATTTTTCATACGAAAAACCACATGATCCAAGAACACTTCTCGGATCGTTTCGTCTAAACCACAAACAAGTAATAGGATTACCTCTTGAAGTGTGGTTGTGATTGAGTCTCTAAACAAAGAGACCTCCTGTCTCAAGTCCGATCCGACGGAGGAGATGCTTGCGAGCGCGGGGATGAACTGCGTGCTTCTCGCAATCCATGTTGATGATCCAAGCGGTGGATCTCCTGATCTCGACACACGAGATCCGACGTCTTCTTCATGAGCAAGGCACGCCGAAGTAGACGGAGTTCCACGAACAAAACATCGGGCAGCATAACGACGACGCTGCGGCAATGAAGACTCTCTCCATGGCATCCATGGTGGACGGCCATGAGAGGGAGAGAGAGGGTTGACGTCTAGAGAGAAAGAGAGAGAGATGCTTCCCAAGCATTGTATATAAATTAGAGAGCATGGTATGCCTCTCTATTTATAGGGTTTTGGGATCCATGGATCTCAATCCATGGGACATATAAAATCAATGGATGAGATTGATTTATGTCAATCCAATGGTCAAGATTGTTGTTGGTAAAAACCAACAACTTTAGATTAAAATATAACTGACAAAATCAAATATAAATCAATCTAATAAATAAGGAGAGAATATGCATGGAGATCAAATCTCCCATGCATCATCAAGGTGGATGGCCACCCATTCCAAATAGGACATGGGTGCCGCCCACCACATACCATGTGGGGGCAATCTCATGGAAATCCATGAGATTGCATGCTTCCTTGATTTTCTCCAGTACTTATTTCCAACAACTTTTGTTGGTTATTTATTAATCAAAAAAATCCACAATTATATTTGAGAATATTGCAATCTTGCCATGGAAAAATTGTGAATCATATTCACAACCCAAAACAACATATAATTTACATTGTCAATTAATTACACAATGCGTATCCAATACACATAATAATTAATCAACAAATATAAATTATAATTAGCTCTCTCTAATATATTATAAATCACATTTATAATATATTATTAATAATTGGATATTACTATCTACATTATTCTTATCCATGACAATTAAATCATATTTAATCATCTTGGATCTCTTTATCTCATGTGTTCAAATAATATGAATCACATTCACATTATTCACATCTTTGATAATTAAATCACATTCAGTTATCTTAGATAACTCTCTTTATAATATGAATCAAATTCATATTAATCTTGATAATTAAATCACATTTAGTTATCTATTTTCTCAATGCTCGGATACATATTATCAACAATGAAATTATCCTGAACCCATTCAAGGATAATGCGCTTTCTCCGCGAATACTTGGAGATAAGGACAGGGTGATTGTATTGTTCCACGTATAATGACTTGGATGTTGAGATTACATCTCAAATCCAGATCTCGGGCCTCCCATAGATGCTTGATTAAATCAAGATCGTAAATCTAATCTTCTCATTGAATCTGAATCACATTCAGATCAATGTCCAATAATTGGACTAAGATAAGATTATTTCTCTACTGAGAGGAGTCACTAAAATCCAGATCTGTTTCATCACTTCCTAGGAATGGAAGCGTCATGGTTATACAATCGTTTATGATCACATCACCCTCAGGTATTCCCAATACCTGTACATCCTGCATACTGGAAGACTCAGATTAAACCCGAAGTATTAGATCAACTTTACACTGTCTACTTCATGTTTTTATCAGTAAGTTTCTCATTCGATCATTGGGAGTCGGTATCGATCATATACTTTCCAAAAGCATATATCATACCTAGGTCTTGATCATATACTTTCCAAAAGTATATATCAAACCTACAAATTCAGTCTAGCTTCCAAAGCGAGACGACCATGCACATGGAATTTGATTCTTCCCAATATCTTATGAGTGAGCTCATGTCGTCCGGTTCAGAAACTGAACCTGTATGATCCCTTTGAGAGATTGTATTACTCATATGCCCTTATATGCACACCAGCGCGTCGGTGTATAGACCTTGATTAGGTCATCAACCTATTGGTCTGCCAAATGTACATACTCAGACATATAATAACACATCTGTCTCCGGTCAGAGGATGCGTGCCTATATCATGACAGCATATGATATAGGACTTTGGTTATCTCGATCTTGTTAAGTCAACTCTTTGACCTAACTAATCTGATACCTCCGAATCTCTATTCCTATGCAGAGGACCTGCATCAAGAGGTCGGTAAGATATCAGCCTAATTGAGATAGGATTGCCATCTCCTACTCAGGTTGGAGATCATCTCTTAACAATCATTTGACGGTGCTTGATGAGTCCTCAATCTAACTCATTAGATATTCATCCAAGCACCAACCTCTATGATTCAATAGTTGAATCAACAGATGTATGATTATTAAGATGGCCATGGTACATAACCCTAATTGTACTAAGGGACCTATTATGCAAATTATTTATTCTTCATTTCAGATCATGGAATGATATTTGCAATAACATTTATTGCATAATGGCTCGCCGTGGGCTCGCATGTCCAATAATCTCCCACTAGCCTAAAGAGCCATTAATGGGCTAATCATTTAAACCCACACTCTTGTGACAATCATAGGCTATTAAGAAAATAGCTAGGTAAGTTGATCAGTCACTCTGTTCCCGCGAGACTACGCCAAGTCCTTTTACGGCACTTGCATATCTACTGTAATAGTGCTCACATCTAATGCGAATGTTGCATCTCATGCAACCAATACTCAATCTTGTTATAGGGTCTTTGACATTACAACTTAATAATTGTTATAACCAGTATTTCCATAATCCTTATCATAATATCTTTATTCCTGGAGATCTCTATCTCCTATGGTATCCACAATTAAGACCTTTTAGATCACTATCTATATAGTCTTAATTGAAGATAAGACTTTGAGATAATTGTCTCAAAAATCTTGTCATCTTTGAAGATAATGTTATTTCTGCAATCAAGTGTTTTATCTCCATAGTAGAATTAGTAACACTTCACTACTCCCGTTGTATGACAGATATCTGGCTTCTGTACACATCTAGCATATACTCAGCTTCTCGTAACTAATGCACAAGTGCAAGTAGTTCTAGCATTCACTTCCTCAACTCTTTGAGGTGCTATCCCTTTAGACAGGCCAGAACCATATCTTAAGGGATGGAAGCCTTTCTTGAAATTTTCCAAAATTGGAATATGTTAAAGGTGTGCTACTATTGTGACAGTCCTGATACCCTCTTCTCTTTGCTTCTGAACACCTTTAGAACTAAGATCCAAGAGGTATCCTTGAGATCATATCTCAAGTTATGGAACATCCAGATTACAAAACACTTATAATTATCCTTATATCATTTTAAATGATTAGGATATCATCTATATTTAGCACGATGAACACAAAGGCACTCCCACTAAGCTTCATATGGTTCATCAAGATTCTATCTTAAATCATAACATTTATAATTTCATCAAATCTTATGTTCAAACTTCAAGAAGCTTATTTGAGTCCATAGATGGATTTCTTTAGTTTGCACATCTTGCTTTCCTCAACCATGAAGCCCTGGGGCTACTTCATGCGAACATCCTCAAAGAGGTATTCATAGAGGAATACAATCTTGACTTACATCTTGAAGATGCAATAGTTAAGTTGTGTAGCTAAGGTTAGCAATATTCTGATGGTTTTAAGCATGGTCACTGAGGAGCAAGTTTTATTGCAAGCAATGTCTTCTCTTCCGGTGTGTAGCTCATGGCTATGAACCGTGCTTTGAAGGTCTCTACCTTCTCATCAGGTTCCCTTTATCTTGAAGATCCATTTACACCTTTATAGGTCTTACCCATATAGGTGGATCCTTGAGGGTCCATATACAATCACTTGTATATGAAGTCTACATTGTACTTTTATTGCTAACATCCATCTATCCATGCCATGATCTTCATAAGCTTCATCACATGAAGTTCGATCATTGTCATATTTTTCTGACACATAAAATCCATCCTCAAACTCTTTTGAAGAGGTATTAGTGTTTTATTTTTAATTGTCCTTTTAGTTTCCAATTTCAGGAGCTTCATTATCTTCTCAAGATTAAATGAGCTCCTACACTTCATTTTTATCTTGATTCTCAAGAGTCTAAACCTCTAAGAATCACATTCTCAGAGATGAGATATTTTAAAAATCTCAAGGTCATAAAGTAGGTATCCAATACCATCCTTTATTTTCCTAATGAAGTAGCACTCTATCGTGCTCAATTCCAGCTTACTTGCATGGAATCTTATTAAGTATATATAATGTAGTCTCTGCTACATATATATACCTGGATACTAAGAGGAAATTATTCTAAGATTTATCATTGATCAAATCACGTCACACATGATCCAATTGTATCTCCCTATAACTCTATTGAGTTAAGGTGTGTTAGGAGGATTGAGATAGAAATGATATTCATATCTACATAAGATATCCTTTGAATTCATCTAACAGGTACAAGCTACCTAGGTTAGATCAAATTCATTTTATCTTCCTTCAGACTTTGGTTCCAAACCAAAATTATGAAATCTTTGAACATTTCAAAGGTTTCTAATGGTGAAGGGAAGAAATCTTATATCATACATAATCATCAATAGATATCGCATATCCATAATGTTTACTATGATATAGATGATCTGCATACATCAATATGTATGAGATCTTAAATACCTTGACATCTTACACATTTCCCAAAGAAGGGTGTATTGGACATTTTTTTTGAATACAATATTCATAAGTATGTAAGTTTTGAAATTTCAGACATTCTAAAGTTTCATCTCTTACTAGTCCATTGATCAAATCAACAGACAAAAGTCCAAGGCTTGATGTCAGATCATTGTCAAATGATCTTCATCCTCCTATTGATCTTGAGGTTTAATTTCAGTATTTAGAAATGTTAATGAACCATTCATTAATTTTCTAATTTAGTGGAGTCCATTAGATATTAGATTACTATCTGAAATATGTCCATCACAACTCTTTATGATAGTTCTATCTCAGAATTCATGTTTATTTCCAACATTTAGAAACAAACAATGAGTGTATTCTTATATCTAGGTCATAGAGACGTTCTCTAAGACTAAGGGCTCTCCCACTGAAATTAACAAGTCTATTAATCCAAAAGAGATTGTTGCAACAATTGCATCAAAATTCACAAGGATAACTATAGACCTTAAGATCAAATTTTCCAGTCTTCTAAAACATATGCAATCCATTACAGGTGTTGTTAGAAGATTGAGATACAATATTAAGACTTTATCTTATTTAATAAGCAAGTCAATATCAATGATTTATGTAGATTATTCTGATGCTTTATCCGAGTCCTTTAAGGATTCTAGATAGACTTGATAGTCGTACTATTAACACATCAATTTATTGCAGTATTGGCATTCATCCAACTCTTTAGATATCATATGGAAGTCACATAGGTACAGTCAACTCTTTGACTATACTTCTTACTTGGGTCCAACCCATGCTTCGACTGTGCTCCCTTTATATATAAACAACCATTGCTTAAGACTAAGGATCTCTTACGTTAAATTCAAAAGAATTCAATGTATGAGTGTTTCAACATTTATACATGCTTCATTAAATTTATACAATATGAATATTATGAAGCTTCATGAATGACTAGAGTATAGACAATAGATTGATGACACTCATCATGTCCACATCCATCTAGACTCTTGAAACATTGGTTCAGGTAGGTATTCAAACATTTTGAATGCATCATCTCTTATGGAGCTACCATTCTACATGATGCAGAGAACCATGTCACTCATGATTAAATGTGAAAAGAGCACATATGTATGCCATAATATCTTCATTGATTTTTATAAGGATTATTTGACAATTGCAATCATCATCGACATGTCACTTCCAAAGTACATTCGATGAGATATAAAGACTATAGAGACATACAAACCCTAGGCTTGTAGTCCTATTATCTATTTAATTGTCATTCCTAATTTGTATGAGGAAACTTGCACATTGCAACCACATACATTATGTGTCCAACTGCAAGTACAATATCTGGATCATGAGTCCAATCCATGATATTTTACTGGTTATTATTGAGTATAACATTGAGTGGGTTTAAGGAAGGATTATCTGAAATAAGAAATTTGCATAAGGGTATATATTTATATATATACATGTTTTACTTTGATTTAGGAATTTTTATATCAAAGTTGTCTTGTCATGTCAACAGTGAAAGTTCATT
Source organism: Ottelia alismoides (assembly GCA_037367405.1). Lineage (NCBI taxonomy): Eukaryota > Viridiplantae > Streptophyta > Magnoliopsida > Alismatales > Hydrocharitaceae > Ottelia > Ottelia alismoides. The sequence continues at coordinate 206,864 of JAZKJV010011634.1, forward strand.
CCCTTAATCACTTTCAATGTAAGAGATATACTTACCATTATATCTCAAGCAAGATCTTGGATCTCCTTCCTTATCTTTATTGCATCCCAATAATATGAGAACCTACAACTCAGATAAAAAGAAGCGGGAACACATTCCGCCTTGCAAGTCCAACTTGCATCTCCCAATTCGGTCTTTAACACCCAGGCCCACCACCCCTAAGGTGATGTTGACCCGTCATTAATTGAACCAACCGTCAACAGGAATACAACTCGCTATGTGCAATCCAATATCGCCCCAATAATATGAGGACTCGATATTGGGGTCACTACGCATACGTCCTTACTCTCTCGAGAAGCGATGAGCCCGATCCAAATGGATCATATGCAGGAGCTGTCACTTCGGACAGGCGTCTCCCACATATAATATCTGGTGACGAAACCCTTCGCCTTGATGGGAGACCATAGATGTCACTTATGTGATCCTCCATCTCTTATTCAAATTTAATTAATTACTATGAATCACATTCATACAATTAATTCTTCCAATGGAATTATTAACTCCAATCATATTAAAGTATTTTAATTGGACATAATTAACTTAATCATATTAAATTAATTATCAATCCAATTCAATCAATCAAACATGATTGTTATGCTTGAATATATATGGTATTATTCTCAAAGTACGTATTAATTTGTATTTTAATAATTAGAAAAATACAACTTAATCCCTCAGACATTATCCCGGCCCTACCCGTTGTCATGGCCAGTGCAGGCAAGAGTGGGACGGACCACATACGTTGCAACCCGCTACCCCAGCGATCCTCGACTAGTCACCATATCCGCATCGGGAAAGGATAATGCCAAATTGATTAATTTGTACTTGAGATGATCATCGGTTCTTCAACCGAAATTATACCATATAGTAATCAAAACAATTTTTGATTATAAGGAAATTTGCTAGACAAATTCCCAATCCTATTCAAGCAAGAAGTTTGATGACTGTGTTTCCAATTATGATCTAGATCAAATTTAATCAATTAATTGGTTAAGGCCAAGTCAATTAAGGAAATAATCATCTTCCAATATTTCTCTAATATTTTCCATAATTATTTCTTGAAATTAACAATTAATTTCATTAATTGACAATCACATGGTTCTTGATTAGGAATGTAATTTCAGCAGTGGCCCCTACTTACTAAAATTAGCATATCTCAATCATATTAAATCTAAATTAGACAAAATCAATTTTTATGGATTGCTAATTTGATTTAGAAAAGAACCCAAGAGATGTTTCATGCATTTCGAGGCAAGTCTAAACAATAATTAATATTTTAATCACGTTCAGATCTACAGTTCCCGCAACAGTACATACATGTTCATTAAAACAACCATATCTCAAGCATACAAAATCCGATTTATGCAAACTCAGATCCTATGGTTTCCTTATTTAATGGGAAACAAAATTCAAGTAAATAATTCGTGCTTAAACATTTTAAACATGGCCGAAATTATTTACGAAACAGATCTGCAAAATCAAATGCGATAAAAATTTCGTAACCATAACGAACCCAAGTCGTCCTCGGTTAGCGAATCATATTCGAAACCATCGACCTAAGGCTCTGATACAACTTGAAGGATATGGTTAGATCCTCAAGCGCATCACGGAAGCGTGAGCATCGTATCGAATACGACGAAGAACGACTAGTCGTACTAGTTGTTCTGTGCAGCGGAAATTAAAATTTTTCATACAACGAAACCACATGATCCAAGAACACTTCTCGGATTGTTTTGTCTAAACCACAAACAAGTAATAAGATTACCTCTTGAAGCGTGATTGCGATCGAGTCTCTAAACAAAGAGACGTCATGTCTCAAGTCCGATCCGACGGAGGAGACGCTTGCGAGCGCAGGGATGAACCGCGTGCTTCTCGCAATCCATGTTGATGATCTAAGCGGTGGATCTCCTGATCTTGACACACGAGATCCGATATCTTCTTCACGAGCAAGGCACGCCGAAGTAGACGGAGTTCCACGAACAAAACATCGGGCAGCATAACGACGACGCTGCGGCAATGAAGACTCTCTCCAGGGCATCCATGGTGGACGACCATGAGAGGGAGAGAGAGGGCTGATGTCTAGAGAGAGAGAGAGATGCTTCTCAAGCATTGTATGTAAATTAGAGAGCATGGTATGCCTCTCTATTTATAGGGTTTTGGGATCCATGGATCTCAATCCATGGGACATATAAAATCAATGGATGAGATTGATTTATGTCAATCCAATGGTCAAGATTGTTGTTGGTAAAAATCAACAACTTTAGATTAAAATATAATTGACAAAATCAAATATAAATCAATCTAATAAACAAGGAGAGAATATGCATGGAGATCAAATCTCCCATGCATCATCAAGGTGGATGGCCACCCATTCCAAATAGGACATGGGTGCCGCCCACCACATACCATGTGGGGGCAATCTCAAGGAAATCCATGAGATTGCATGCTTCCTTGATTTTCTCCATTATTTATTTCCAAAAACTTTTGTTGGTTATTTATTCATAAAAAATAATTCACAATTATATTTGAGAATATTGCAATCTTGCCATGGAAAAATTGTGAATCATATTCACAACCCAAAACAACATATAATTTACATTGTCAATTAATTACACAATGTGTATCCAATACACATAATAATTAATCAACAAATATAAATTATAATTAGCTCTCTCTAATAAATTATAAGTGACATTTATAATATATTATGAATAATTGGATATTACTATCCACATTATTCTTATCCATGATAATTAAATCATATTTAATCATCTTGGATCTCTTTATCTCATGTGTTCAAATAATATGAATCACATTCACATTATTCACATCTTTGATAATTAAATCACATTCAATTATCTTAGATAACTCTCTTTATAATATGAATCAAATTCATATTAATCTTGATAATTAAATCACATTTAATTATCCATTTTCTCAATGCTCGGATACATATTATCAACAATGAAATTATCCTAACCCATTCAAGGATAATGCGCTTTCTCCGCGAATACTTGGAGATAAGGACAGGGCGATTGTATTGTTCCAAGTATAGTGACTTGGATGTTGAGATTACATCTCAAATCCAGATCTCGGGCCTCCCATAGATGCTTGATTAAATCAAGATCGTAAATCTAATCTTCTCATTGAATCTGAATCACATTCAGATCAATGTCCAATAATTGGACCAAGATAAGATTACTTCTCTACTGAGAGGAGTCACTAAAATCCAGACCCGTTTCATCCCTCCCTAGGAATGGAAGCGTCATGGTTATACAATCGTTTATGATCACATCATCCTCAGGTATTCCCAATACCTGTACATCCTGCATACTGTAAGACTTAGATTAAACCGGAAGTATTAGATCAACTTTACATTGTCTACTTCATGTTTTTATCAGTAAGTTTCTCATTCGATCATTGGGAGTCGGTATCGATCATATACTTTCCAAAAGCATATATCATACCTAGGTCTTGATCATATACTTTCCAAAAGTATATATCAAACCTACAAATTCAGTTAAGCTTCCAAAGCGAGACGACCATGCGCATGGAATTTGATTCTTCCCAATATCTTATGAGTGAGCTCATGTCGTCCGGTTCAGAAACTGAACCTGTATGATCCCTTTGAGAGATCGTATTACTCATATGCCCTTATATGCACACCAGCGCACCTGTGTATAGACCTTGATTAGGTCATCAACCTATTGGTCTGCCAAATGTACATACTCAGACATTTAGTAACACATCTGTCTCCGGTCAGAGGATGCGTGCCTATATCATGACAGCATATGATATAGGACTTTGGTTATCTCGATCTCGTTAAGTCAACTCTTTGACCTAACTAATCTGACACCTCCGAATCTCTATTCCTATGCAGAGGACCTGCATCAAGAGGTCGGTCAGATATCAGCCTAACTGAGATAGGATTGCCATCTCCTACTCAGGCTGGAGATCATCTCTTAACAATCATTTGACGGTGCTTGATGAGTCCTCAATCTAACTCATTAGATATTCATCCAAGCACCAGCCTTTATGATCTAACAGTTGAATCAACAGCTGTATGATTATTAAGATGGCCATGGTACATAACCCTAATTGTACTAAGGGACCTATTATGCAAATTATTTATTCTTCATTTCATATCAGGGAATGATATTTGCAATAACATTTATTGCATATTGGCTCGCCGTGTGCTCGCATGTCCAACATATACAATCGTTTATGATCACATCACCCTCAGGTATTCCCAATACATGTACATCCTGCATACTGGAAGGCTCAGAATAAACCTGAAATATTGGATCAACTTTATACTGTCTACTTCATGGTTTTATCAGCAAGTTTCTCATTCGATCATTGGGAGTCGGTATCGATCATATACTTTCCAAAAGAATATATCATACCTAGGTCTTGATCATATACTTTCCAAAAGTATATATCAAATCTACAAATTCAGTCAAGCTTCCAAAGCGAGACGACCATGCGCATGGAATTTGATTCTTCCCAATATCTTATGAGTGAGCTCATGCCTTTCGGTTCAGTAACTAAACCTGTATGATCCCTTTGAGAGATCGTATTACTCATATGCCCTTATATGCACACCAGTGTGCTGGTGTATAGACCTTGGTTAGGTCATCAACCTATTGGTCTGCCAAATGTCATACTCAGACATATAGTAACACACATGTCTCCTGTCAGAGGATGCATGCCTATGTCATGACAGCATACGATATAGGACTTTGGTTATCTCGATCTCATTAAGTCAACTCTTTGACCTAACTAATCTGACTCCTCTGAATCTCTATTCCTATGCAGAGGACCTGCATCAAGAGGTCTGTCAGATATCAGCATTTAGAGATAAGGATTGCCATCTCCTACTTAGGCTGGAGATCATCTCTTAACAATCATTTGACGGTGCTTGATGAGTCCTCAATCTAACCCTTTAGATATTCATCCAAGCACCAGCCTCTATGATTCAACAGTTGAATCAACAGCTGTATGATCATCAAGATGGCCATGGTACATAACCCTAATTGTACTAATGGACCTATTATGCAAATTATTTATTCTTCATTTCAGATCAGGGAATGATATTTGCAATAACATTTATTGCATAATGGCTCGCCGTGGGCTCGCATGTCCAACAATCTCCCACTAGCCCAAAGAGCCATTAATGGGCTAATCATTTAAACCCACACTCATGTGACAATCATAAGCTATTTAGAAAATAGCTAGGTAAGATGATCAGTCACTCTGTTCCCGCGAGACTACGCCAAGTCCTTTTACGGCACTTGCATATCCCCAGTAACAGTGCTCGCATCTAATGCGAATGTTGCATCTTATGCAACCAATACTCAATCTTGTTGGTTACAGTGTCCTTGACACTACAGTTTAACAATTATCATAACCAGTATTTCCGTAATCCTTATCAGAATACCCTTATTCCTGGAGATCTCTATCTCCCAAGGTATTCATAGGGTTAAGACCCTTATTGATCACTATCTACAAGGTCTTAAACTTTTGAAGATAATACTTTGAGATCACTATCTCAAAGATCTTGTCATCTATGAAGATTTTGTTATTACTGCAATCAAGTGTTTTCTCTCCATAGTAGGATTAGCAACACTTTACTACTCCCACTGCAAGGCAGATATCTGGCTTTTGTACACAACTAGCATACACTCTGCTTCTCGTAACTAATGCACAAGTGCACGTAGTTCTAGCATTTACTTCCTCAATTCTTTGAGGTGCTATCCCTTTAGATAGGTCAGTACCATATCTTAAGGGATGGAAGCCTTTCTTGGAGTTTTCCATAAAATGGAATATGTCCAAGGTGTACTACTAATGTGACAGTCCCAATACCCTCTTCTCTTTGCTTCTGAACATCTTCAGAACTAAGATCCAAGAGGTATCCCTGAGATCATATCTCAAGTTATGGAACAACCAGATAATAAAACACTTATTATTATTGTTATATCATTCAAAATGATTAGGATATTATCTACATTTAGCACGATGAACACAAAGGCACTCCCACTAAGCTTCACATGGCTCATCAAGATTCTATCTGAAATCATATCATTTATAATTTCATCAAATCTTATGGTCCAACTTTAAGAAGCTTATTTGAGTCCATAGAGGGATTCCTTAGCTTGCACACCTTGCTTTTCTCAACCATGAAGCCCTGGGGTTATTTCATGTGAATATCCTCAGAGAGGTATTCATAGAGGAATGCAATATTGACTTACATCTTGAAGATGCAATAGTCAAGTTATGTAGCTAAGGTTAGTAATATTCTGATGATTTTAGTCATGGTCACCGAAGAGCAAGTCTCATTGCAAACAATATCTTTTCTTCCGGTGTGTAGCTCATGGCTACGAACCGTGCTTTGAAAGTCTCTACCTTCTCCTCAGGTTCCCTCTTCTCTTGAAGATCCACTTACACCTTTATAGGTCTTACCCATATAGGTCGATCCTCAAGGGTCCATATACAACACTTGTTTATGAAGTCTACATTATACTTTTATTACTAACATCCTTCTATCCATGCTATGATCTTCAGAAGCTTCATCACATGAAGTTCGATCATTGTCAGATTTCTCTGATACATGGAATCCATTCTCAAACTCTTTTGAAGAGGTTTTAGTGTTTCATCTTTAATTATCCTTTTAGTTTCCAATTTCAGGACCCTCATTATCTTTTCAAGATTAAATGAGTTCCTACACTTCATTTTCATCTTGATTCTCAAGAGTCTCAACCTCTAAGAATCACATTCTTAGAGATGAGATATTTTAAGAATCTCAAGGTCATAAAGTAGGTATCCAATACCATCCTTTATTTTTCTAATGAAGCAGCACTCTCAAGTGCTAGATTCCAGCTTGCATGCATGGAACCATATTAAGGAAATATATTGTAGTCTCTACTACATATATACTTGGATACTAAGAGGAAATTATGCTAAAATTCATCATTGATCAAATCATGTCACACATGATCCAATTGTATCTCCCTATAACTCTATTGAGTTAAGGTGTGTTAGGAGGATTGAGATAGAAACGATATTCATATCTCCATAAGGTATCCTTTGAATTCATTTAACAGGTACAAGATACCTAGATTAGATCAAATTCATTTTATCTTCCTTCAAACTTTGGTTGTAAACAAAAATAATGAAATTTTTTGAACATTTCAAAGGTTTCTTTAGGTGAAGAGAAGAGATCTCATATCATACATAATCATCAATAGATATCACATATCCATAATGTTTACTATGATATAGATGATCCGCATACATCAATATGTATGAGATCCTGAATACTTTGACATCCTACACCATTCCCAAAGAAGGGTGTATTGGACATTTTACTTTGAATACAATAATCATAAGCATGTAAGTTTTGAAATTTTAGACATTCTAAAGTTTCATTTCTTACTAGTCTATTGATCAAATCAATAGACAAATGTCCAAGTCTTGATGCTAGATCATTGTCAAATGATCTTCACCCTCCTATTGATCTTAAGGTTTAATTTCAGTATTTAGAAATGTTAATGAACCATTAATCAATTTTCTAATTTAGTGGAGTCCACTAGATTTTAGATTACTATCTGCAATATCTCCATCATAACTCTTTATGATAGATTTATTACAGAATTCATGTTTATTTCTAACATTTAGAATTAAACAACGATTGTATTCTAATATCTAGGTCATAGAGACATTCTCTATGACTAAGGGCTCTCCCACTGAAATTATGAAGCCTTTCAATTCAATAGAGATTGTTGCAACAATTGCATCAATATCTATGTGGATGACTATAAGCCTTAAGATCAAATTTTCTAGTCTTCTAAAACATATGCAACCCATTGCAAGTGTTGTAGAAGATTGAGATACAATTATAAGACTTCATCTTGTTCAATAAGCAAGTCAATATCAATGATTTTTTAGATTATTCTGATGCTCTATCTGAGTCCTTCTCTAAGGATTCTAGACAGACTTGATAGTCATACTATCAACACATCAACTTATTGCAGTATTGGCATTCATACAACTCTTTGGATGTCATATGGAAGTCACAGAAGTAGGTCAACTCTTTGACTTTCCTTCTTACTCAGGTCCGACCCATGCTTCCACTGCGCTCCCTTTATCTATAAACAACCATTGCTTAAGACTAAGGATCTCTTATGCTAAATTCAAAAGAATTTAATGTAAGAGCATTTCAACATTTATACATACTTCATTAAATTCATACAATATGAATATTATGAAGCTTCATGAATGACTAGAGTAAAGACAGTAGAATGATGCCACTCATCATGTCTACATCCATCTAGACTCTTGAAACATTGGTTCAGGTAGGTATTCAAACATTTTGAATACATCATCTCTTATGGAGCCACCATTCTTCATGATGCAGAGAACCATGCCATTCATGATTAAATGTCAAGAGCACATATGTATGCCAGAATATCTTCATTGACTTTATAAGGATTATTTGACAATTGCGATCATCATCGACATGTCACTTCCAAAGTACATTCGATGAGAGATCAAGACTATAGAGACTTACAAACCCTAGGGTTGTAGTCCTATAATCTATTTAATTGTCATTCCTCATTAGTATGAGGAGATTTGCATATTGCAACCACATACATTATGTGTCCAACTGCAAACACAATATCTGGATCATGAGTCCAATCCATGATATTTTACTGGTTATCATTGAGTATAACATTGAGTGGGTTTAATGACGGATTATCTGAAATAGGAAATTTGCATAAGTGTACATATTTATATATATATATACATATTTTACTTTGATTTAGGAATTTTTATATCAAAGTTGTCTTGCCTTGTCAACACTGAAAGTTCATTCCCTTAATCACTTTCAATGTAAGAGATATACTTACCATTATATCTCTAGTAAGATCTGGAATCTCCTTCATTATCTTTGTTGCTTCCCAATAATGTGAGAACCTACAACTCGGATAAAAAGAAGCGGGAACACATTCCGCCTTGCAAGTCCAACTTGCATCTCCCAATTCGGTCTTTAACACCCGGGCCCACCACCCCTAAGGCAATGTTGACCAATCATTAACTGAACCAACAATCAACAGGAATATAACTCGCTATGCGCAATCCAATATCGCCCCAATAATATGAGGACCCAATATTGGGGTCACAACGCATACGTCCTTACTCTTTCGAGAAGCGAAGAGCCCGATCCAGATGCGCTTGCATACAGGAGCTGTCACTTCGGACATGCGTCTTCTAAATACAATCCCTGGCGACGGAACCCTTTGCCTTGACGGGAGACCATGGATGTCACTTATGTGATTCTCCATATCATATTCAAATTCTAATTAATCACTATGAATCATATTCATTATGATTAATTCTTCCAAGGGAAATAACATCTCTATTCGTAATAGAGTGTTTTAATTTTAATTGGATTCCAATTAATATAATCATATTAAATTAATGATCCAATTAATATTCAACAAATATTTTATTGTTACTTGAATTATGGTATTATCTCAAATACGTATTATTTTAAATTTTGATAATTAGAAATACATCATGATTTCTTAAGCATTATACTAACCCTACCCGTTGTCATGGCCAGTACCGACGAGAGTGGGACGAACCACATACGTTGCAACCCACAACCCCAATGCTCTCCGACTAGACACCATATCCACCTCGGGAAAGGATAATGCAAAATAGATCACTTTGTACTTGAGATGATCATCGGTTTTTCAACCGAAATTATACCATATAATAATAATCAAAACAATTTTTGATTAACATTATAATGAGATTTGCTAAACAAATCCCAAGTCCTATTCAAGCAACATGTTTGTTTGGAATGTAGATCATGTAATCAATTAGTGATCTAGATCTCATCTAATCAAATATTGGTTAAGGCAATGTCATTTAAGGAAATAATTATCATCAAATATTTCACAAATATTTATGCACAATTATTCCAGGAAATTAAACAATTTAATTTCACTAATTGATTAAATGACAATCACTAGGTTCTTGATTAGGAAAGTATTTCCAGCAGTGACCCTTACTTAATAAAAATACCATATCTCAATCAATTTAAATCCTAATTAAGCAAAGAAAGTTCCTAAAGTTTGCTAATTTGATTTACAATAGAACCTAAGTGATTTGCACGCATTTCAAGGCATTTCAAATCCGTAATTAACATCTTAATTACGTCATGATCTGCAGTCCCCGAAACAGTGGATACATGTTCACTAAAATGAGCATATCTTGATCAAACGGAATCGAAATCATCGTAAACTCAGATCCTACGGTTTCCTTATTTAATGGGAAACAAAATCCAATTATTATTTTCGTGTTTAAACAATTAAACAGTGCCGAAAATAATCTCAAAACAGAGATGCGAAAATGAAATGCAAGAAAACTTTCGCAAACCCTAATGAACCCAAGTCGTCCTCGGTTTATGGATTGTATCCAAAACCACCAACCTGGCTCTGATGCCACTTGAAGGATATGGTAAAATCCTCAAGCACATCACGGAAGCGTGATCGTCGTATCGAATACGACGAAGAACGACTAGTCGCACTAGTTGTTCTATGCAGCGGAAATTAAAAATTTTTATGCGATGAAACCACATGATCTAAGAACACTTCTCGAATCGTTTCGTCTAAACCACAAATAAGTAGTAGGGTTACCTCTTGAAGCGTGGTTGCGATCGAGTCTCTAAATGAAGAGACCTCCTGTCTCAAGTCTGATCCGACGGAGGAGACGCTTGCGAGCGCGGGGATGAACTGCGCACTTCTCGCAATCCATGTTGATGATCCAAGCGGTGGATCTCCTGATCTCGACACACGAGATCCGACGTCGTCTTCACGAGCGAGACGCATCGAAGGAGACGGAGATCCACGAGCAAACCATCGGGCAACATAACGACGTCGCCGCGGCGATGGAGAACCTCTCTAGGGCATCCATGGTGGACGGCCACATGAGAGGGAGAGAGAGAGAGAGTAGGCGTGTGAAGAGAAAGAGAGAGAGAGAGACTTGTTGTCTCTTGTTGTGTAAAGAAGAGCAAAGGGGTGCCTCTCCTTTTATAGCATTTTGGGATCCATGGATCTAAATCCATGGGACAACACAAATCCAATGGTCCTCATTTATTGTGTTTCTTTCAATGGCTAAGACTTTGTTGGTAAAAAACCAACAACAATTATTTTAATAAAAATCAAATATATAATAATATAATTTGATTTATATCAAATCAATCTCTATTGGAGAAATAGGAAGGAGGCAAGCCTCCTTCCATAAAGGGGAGTGGACGGCCATGAGTCCTATAAGGACTTGGTGGGCGCCCCCTCTCCTTATTAGGAAGGGAGCCTCCTTTCTAGATTGCATTATCTCATGATTCTCTCCAATATTTGCAACAACTTTTGTTGCAAATTATTTCACACAAATAAATCGAATTTATTTTGTGAATATTGCAATCATGCCATTAGAAATTTGTGAGTCATATTCACAACCCAAAATAAAATGTAAATTACATTTTCAATTTAATGTTCAATGTGAATCCAATTCACATTAACATTTAATTAACAAATGCAAATTACAAATAGCTCTCTTATTTTTTTTACCGAACGCGGTTATTTTACTTTAAATTTTTAAGCGACGTGACAGAAGTTACAAAGAAATTGACGGGAGACGGGCAACAAGCTGCGCCGCCGATCCCTTTTGAATGGCAAATCCAATCCTTCGAAATACAACATTCATATACTTAGGAACCATAACATTGCTATGCATGATTTGTTGAATCCTCTTATATATTATAAATCACATTTATAATATATATGACTAATATGGATATTGCTATCCACATTATTCATATCCGTGATAATTAAATCACATTTAATCATCTTGGATCTCTATTCTCTTGTGCCCAAATAATATGAATCACATTCACATTATTTACATCTTTGATAATTAAATCACATTTAATTATCTAACATAAATCTCCTTATAATATGAATCGAGTTCATATTAATCATGATAATCAAATCACATTTAATTATCCATTTTCTCAATGCTCGGATACATTTATCAACAATGAAATTATCCTGAACCCTTTCAAGGATAATGCGCTTTCTCCGCGAATACTTGGAGATAAGGATATGGCGATTGTATTCTTCCACGTATAGTGACTTGGATATTGAGATCATATCTCAAATTCAGATCGTGGGCCTCCCATAGATGCTTGATTAAATCAAGACCGCAAATCTAATCTTCTCATTGCATCTGAATCACATTCAGATCAATGTCCAACATTTGGACTAAGATCAGATTACTTCTCTACCGAGAGGAGTCACTAAAATCCAGACCCGTTTCATCACTCCCTAGGAATGGAAGCGTCATGGTTATACAATCGTTTATAATCACATCACCCTCAGGTATTCCCAATACCTGTACATCCTTCATACTGGAAGACTCAGAATAAACCCGAAGTATTGGATCAACTTTATACTGTCTACTTCATGGTTTTATCAGCAAGTTTCTCATTCGATCATTGGGATTCGGTATCGATCATATACTTTCCAAAAGCATATATCATACCGAGGTCTTGATCATATACTTTCCAAATGTATATATCAAACCTACAAATTCAGTAAACCTTCCAAAGTGAGACGACCATGCGCATGGAATTTGATTCTTCCCAATATCTTATGAGTGAGCTCATGCCTTCCATTCCAGTAACTAAACCTGTATGATCCCTTTGAGAGATCGTATTACTCATATGCCCTTATATGCACACCAGCGTGCCGGTGTATAGACCTTGGTTAGGTCATCAACCTATTGGTCTGCCAAATGTACATACTCAGACATATAGTAACACATCTGTCTCCGGTCAGAGGATGCGTGCCTATATCATGACAGCATACGATATAGGACTTTGGTTATCTCGATCTCATTAAGTCAACTCTTTGACCTAACTAATCTGACACCTCAGAATCTCTATTCCTATGCAGAGAACCTGCATCAAGAGGTCGGTCAGATATCAGCCTTTAGAGATAAGGATTGCCATCTCCTACTTAGGCTGGAGATCATCTCTTAACAATCATTTGACGGTGCTTGATGAGTCCTCAATCTAATCCCTTAGATATTCATCCAAGCACCAACCTCTATGATTCAACAGTTGAATCAACAGCTGTATGATCATCAAGATGGCCATGGTATATATAATTCTAATTGTACTAAGGGACCTATTACGCAAGTTATTTATTCTTCTTTTCAGATCAGGGAATGATATTTGCAATAACATTTATTGCATAATGGTTCGTCGTGGGCTCGCATGTCCAACAATGACTACTCCAACTACTTCGCCTGCAAGTTCTTCAGATGTTGCACACATTTCTAGAGCCTCTCCGAGCTCATTAGGTATTGCTTATATTCTTACTAGTAGCAACAGTTCAGATTTGTCTGACTGGATCATGGACCCTGGAGAATCTCATTATATGTGTGGCAATCGAGCACAATTTACTTCTTACAGGTCTATCCCTCCAGGTAGATGATGAATCCACATTTCATCATCTTTATTCTATCATTTTGGCACCAAAAACCCTAGCAAATGCCTGTAAATACCCTTAAATAGAGCATCTTAGCATCCATGCATGTGCATCACAATAGTGTATAAATTACTGTAATAAAGGCCAAAATTATAGAATAAATAAAGAAAAGAAAAAGAATAAAATATTGTAAATATTTTATGACCCGAAACCCCCGAGACCTAGGCATCTTGATGAATAGGTCGACAAGGAATAAAGTAGGGGGAGATAAGGGCCAAAACACAGATAAAATAACTATATATTTTTATTCATTCTTTATTCATTTTGGGACCTATTTTTGGTTCCACTTTTTATACATCAAATAAAGAAACTTTGTACATGAAAGTTGTAGATAATTTAATAAAGAAAAATACAAAATTGATTTCACAGAAAAAGAATGTGCAGATGAAAAGTTATGGTCTGAATAAAAATCCAGAATGCCAACTTCCCAGACCCGTATCTCACAAATAAAAACTCCAAATGCAGCGTACTCACCTTTAATTGTATATAGAAGAAAATAATCTAATTAATGGTGGTGGTTTCACATTTGGCGGAGCTACGGTTTGAAAGTTGACTTTTGGACCCACATTGTATACTTGTACATATTAAAATATTCAATTTATTATTTATTTATTATTTTTATATTTATATATTTTTATAATGTTGTAAATAATACTTATAATAGTTATGTGTATTAAAATTAGAATAAAAACATCATTAAAACTCAAATAAAAATAATTGTATATATATTTGATACATAGGTACATTACCTATATATATACCTATACAAAATACACTTGTATTTTATTAAATATACAAAACATATCAGAAAAATAAAATAAAAATATATTTGTATACATAAAAGTATTTTATAATTTTATAAACTCATAAATAAAAATAATAAACATAAAATACCTAAAAATAAAATACTTAAATATATAGATATATATACTATAAAGGGTATAAATGCAAACTTGTAAAAATAAGTCTCATAAAAATAAATAAAAATCATAATAAAATAATTTATAAATTTTTAAACATTTTTTATTTTATAACCAAGATTTAATTAATTCATTTTCTATTTTAAAACGAATTAATAAAACATTTTTTTCCCAAGGTTTTTCTGATTGGTCCACGTGGACCAACCAGCTTCAGCCCTTGGTTGACCTTGGTCAGCTCTCTGACCGAGGTCTGTACATGGCAGACTTGCATTTTCTTGGCATCTTCTCTGAATTTTGGAGGTCGCGCCATGCATGATCTCGCACCGCTTCCTTCTGCAAAAGTCTTCCCCGTAGATCCACCTAGCCCGCAGACCTATCAGATCCTCCCAGATCGTTGTGGCTCGCCCGTGATCGATCCTCGAAACTCGCCCGTCGACCATCTTCAAAACCATCCCCTTCTTCTTCCTTTTCCTTTTTGAACCGGCTTGGGCGCCAAAATCCTCCGGGTGAGGGTCGAGGATTGATCTCCAGTGACAGGGGAGTCCTCCCCCATCTCAGGCAAGGTGCGGCGGAGCACCTAGCGCCGAGTTCCGCCACCTCCGGCCATACGGCCGTCGAGGTTCCTTCCTCGTGGTCAACGCCATTTGAGGGAAGTTTTCTTCTTGTTTTTCCCTTGTTTACCTCGCTGTTAGTGTTAGGATTAGTGTTTAAAGTTTAGTAGGCTAATCTGTCACTTGAAACCCCCCGATTTCGACATCAAACTCCTCGCCGGAGCTCTCGAGCTCCGGCCACCATCTCCGCCATTCCACTACACCATTCCCCCTTTTTTTGCTGGCCCTGGGACCGTTTACTTCTGCTGGCACTTTCACTGCAGGTCCAGGTGCAAGGAAACCCCATCTGGGTTCGAGTTTTGCAGCTGAACGAGGCATCTGGAGCCACCTTCCTTCCTCGAGCCCGCGGCGGCGCACCGGAGCTATCCTGCCCATTTTGGCCCAGCCGCAGGCTCGAGGGACCTTCCAGGAGACCCAGGAGCCATTTTGGGGCGTCGAAGCCCACCGGAGGAGGGAGCGAGCTCGATTCCAAGCTCGCCATCGGCGAGTTCATCCTGTGTTCGTCCTCCAGCGCTCAGCACCTTCAGATCCGGCTTGTTCTTGAAGATCAGCAGTAGCCGTCGGATCGAGGGTGCCCTTGGCCGTTGATCGCCCTTCCATGATCTAATCAAGACCGTTCGCTGCCAAGGGGTATCGGCTTCTTGGGTGTTTCCACGTGTATTAGTGGCGCACGATCGACCGTTCATCCGCGTCAAAGGCTTGGGTAATTTTGCAAGATACCCCGGCCATTTTTGCATACTATTAATCAGGACACAATCTTTCATCTGTAGTTATAAACTTTTTGTAATAATTGCTAAACACCCCCTGAAGTTTTCACATCTACATTTTAGTCCTTGCCAGCCCACCGCACGTGCGTGGCACGTGCGCGTGGACATTTTGCGGACAAGGGCTTCGCAGTTGTGATTTTATTGTTTAGTCCACTGAACATTTTGTCATGCTATAAAATTGTAGTGAAATTTGCAGTCCAGCCCCGCGATTTTGTAATATTGCAAATAGGTCCTTGCCAGGTCACGTGCACAGTGCGCGTGACCTTGGCAATTTTGCAGGTCCACCCTTGCGAGTTTTGGTTATTTGTGTCTGGACTGAAAATATATTTTATTCAGTACAAATTTCGTGGAAATTTTGCAAGCGTGCCCCCATAGTTTTAGATATTTGCATAAAGGTCCCTGCCAGGCCTTTAATTTTTGTCTGCTTGTTGTATTTATTTGACCTATCATTTTAAGTCCAAAAATTTCACAAAAATAGACTTAAGTATCTGGACATGTGTATTTTAACGCCACATATTTAGTTTTTGATTTTATTTTATTTTCATATTTATTAAAAATCAAAAACAGCCTTTTTGTGCACTGTCTAGCTTAGAAAATACCAAAATAATATTAAAACCTCTCCAAAAATTCCAAAAAAATTATCTAGTGTCTATTTTATCCTATTATAGTGTCAGTCCAAAAAATCATTAAAAATCTCAAAAGAAAAACACTAAAAATTTAAAAACACTCAAAAACTTCAAAAAAATATAAAAATAGTAGAAAACTCCAAAAATCAAAAACTCAGTTCCTGTTTGTTCCTTATTTTGTCATTTTTATTTGAAAAATAGTGTGAAAAGTTTTGGTTGCTGTTTGTTAATTTTAAATTGCATTTTAGTCACAGCCAGCCCTATTTCCACTGTTTTGCCTTAATTCAGTAATTAAAAATACCAAAAACACCTTGAAAACTCTCCAAAAATCACAAAAACAGTAGAAAACCATAAAAATATCAAAAATATTTTATTCCTGAGTTTTTGGTTATTTTTGCACCATTTTATAAATATTTTAGCTTGCCTTTTATTATATTGTCTTTATTCTCCAATATTGAAAAAGAAATAAAAAATTATAAAATATAAAAAGAAAATATAAATCAGTAAATTAAAAATCAAAATACAAAAATATAAAATTAAAAATTAAAAAAATATAAAATTAAAAACCCACAAAAAAATACCATAGTAGACACTTGATCACTTTCACACACATTTTTGAGCACTTGTGCCCCGTTCTACCTGTCTGCTCCCTGTGTTCGACCTCCACACATACTTGCACTATACACATCTTGTTGTAGAGTTATAATAAATTTTAACTCCGCACATTTACTTTCATTGCTTGATATATCTGTCGTGGGTTAATTGTTGTTTGAATAGGGATTTCGTTGGAGGTCAAATCAGCGACTGTTGATTAGCCTTGTGAGTCAACACGACCTCTGCGATTTTCCTGTTCATCAAATGGCGCCGTTGCCGGGGAGCAACAGCGCGTAGTTCGGGTTTTGTTTTGTGTTGTGACTGTTTGTCTACCTTTGCGGCTTTTAGTTCTGCTTGTTTCATTTTCTCTATTTTTGATATTTCTTTTTTGAATTGTCTAACCTCTCTCTTGTTTGACTTCTTGCGAGGAACGCGGATCGAGGGAGGAGCTCTCTTCCAGGAGCACCTGCGCACCCACGTGAGGCTACTTGACTTAGCACGAAGGTGGGCTAGGAGAGAATTTTGAAGACAGTTCTATTTCCTTTATTCTCTTGCATTTAGTTTGTAATTTAAGTGAGAGAGAGACTCCTTTATTGTAATAATACAGGTACCCCCGGACTTGGAGATTCGAGCCTAATTTCCAAGAGATTGTTCACTTGGGGGCTCATCGCGGTTTTTACGGCTTTTCATCGCATTTTTTATTTTGTTTTTGTTTTACGATTTTATTTATTTTGTGTGATTGAGCTCTTAGCTTTTAGGATTTCTTGCGTAGCATTAGGTCCAAACACCTTAATCAACATTGCATGTACCTATAGTCTCGTTTGGACTTAGTCAAATTTTAAACAGTTGACCATCACCTTCAATCCGTCGCGCCGCGAGCTCTCCCCGCAAAGCGCTTTCTCCTACCCTCAATTTGTTGAGCAGAGGAGGGGTGAGCCTAGACCGGACTCTAGGGTTGAGGATTGGCGGTCAACTTGTGGTGCTTCCCGCTAATAGCAGTTTCTGAACTTAGGGCGATTTCATCGGCTTTTGCATTTGCATATAGATAGGTTTCAATTCTGCTGAGCATCCTTGCATGTAGAGTGCTGGAGGCAAGGTGAGCATTTCTCTTTAGCATACATCATCGATTGCCGCTTGCATTGCTTTTCCGTCTCTCTACCTCTGATTTTGCCAACCTAGGATCTTAAAGGAATTGAATCCTCGTTAGGCTCGTGCATTACTCACTAAAAATCCAAAAAAAGGGATAACCAAATAAACTTGGGACTGCTAATATTACTCGACCCTAAAATCGACCAAAAAGAAAATATTCTCTTGGGGCGAGTAATCCCCTCATTGTCTTCGTTTTACTTGCTCGCGCACACACTAAGGATTAGTGCCCAAATCCCATTTCAGCCCCCTAAGTGTTTGCACAATCTTTGACTTCTCACCTAACTCTAAAACAGACAAGATAAAAAGACCGCATTTGTGGTCTTCATCGAGTTGAGTAGGTGAATTGAGGGTTTGATTTATTTTCATTTTTGCTTGTGATTATTTTGTGTGTCCTAGATCATACCTGCGCATTTGCGCCTTTTTCTTCACTCTTTTGACTTGACCTTCGTGCTCCCCCGAATCATTTCCTTTTGTTTTCGAGATGGATCCCTGGAGTGCATTTTATCCGGACTTTGCGGACCCCTCGCTCGCTCCAGCCGATCCACCTCCCTTTTATCAGGAGGATCCTCCTCCTACTCTTTCTGATTTTTGTACATACCCACCTCAGCCACAGTATCAGACTTCGGACTTCTACCCACATCCACCCCCACCTGTGTATTATCCATCTCCACATTCACATCCACCCGAGTCTGACCTGATGGAGTCACCTCCCTCGATCTCTATGAGTGATATCTTGAATCGGATGACAAAGCGCATTGATTTGATGAATGATGATATTGCTTTCTTGAGGAAGAATCAGATTAATGCTCCTTTCGTCGGGAATACGGCTTCACTTGTAGATGATCATGGGAGCTTGCAATCGCCCAAAATAAAAAAAAATGAGAAAAATTCAAAAATCCAAAAAGATTTTGGGAGACACTTGGTTGATCAAGATTTTGAGGAGAGAGTCCACTTACCAGAACCCTGGACCACACACCCATTCACACCTAGTCCCACCTTTGACCCCGAGGATGCCGCTGTACAGACTGCTCTTGGCATGCCTCGTGTATATGCTGACTCCGATTTCCTCCCTTGTATGGAGGAAGTCCAAAAATTCAAAAAAATGTTATCTGAACCCGAAGTGGTGGCTACTATTCATGAGATTATTCGTGCCCCACTTCAGCAGGCCATGACCCAATTATCTGCTCCTCTTCCCAAGAAGAGAAAGCGGAGGAGCAGATCTGAGCGTCATATTCTGACCATGGCCACTGCCCTCGCCATCACACACCGTACCATTCCCAAGAAGAAGAACACAGCTACACCTTTCATCACTTGCACCATCTCTGACCATACTTGTGATCGCACTCTCCTAGACGGCGGTGCTTCGATTAGCATACTACCCTTCTCGCTGGTACAGTCTTTTCACTTAGGGCCTCTCAAAAAGACCAGGATGATCGTTCAGTTTGCTGATGGATCTATCAAGAGGCCGAAGGGTATCCTTGAAAACGCTGTCATTTCTATTCAGGGCACGAGCCACCATGTTGATTTTGTCGTGTTGCCCATGGAGAGCTCCACAGGGGAGCCATCTCCAATCATCCTGGGACGACCATTTCTCGCCTCTGCGAGGGTCGTTATTGACTATGGATCAGGAGAGATTCGCTTCCGTCCTGTTGACGGGAACGAAGGTGTCGATCACCGCAACCCACAGTTGACCAGAGACCTGCACCTGATGCACCTTCACCGATCATAGCTGACTCTGAGGCCTGTGACAAACCTAATGCTACTAGAGATACTTCCTTAGCGACCGTTGATGAGACCCGACGAATCCCACGAAAGGGGAGGAAGTCGGAAAGCATGGACCTCACTGATCCTCCTCCTGGTGTGTGGCGATGTGTGATGAGATCCAGAGTATTTATGTGATTGAACCATTTGATCAGGGGAAGATGATAAGATAATTGAGGATGTTTATGATGTTGCCCATTACTTTGAGAGACCTCATAAGGCAACAAATGACCCAGGTAAGACTAGACAGGACTGGACCTAGTTTGACTACTTCCATTGATAAATCCGTTCCTGGCCCTTCACAGGTCAAGATGATTGAGGTTGGTTATGATGCTGCTATTTATTTTGATAATTCAGACCTCTTGTTGAAGACAAGGATTCAGGTAAGAGTCTTGAGGACGATCTGAGTTCGTATTCTTCCACTGATGATTTCGTGCCTTTTGATTTTGACCTGGACGAGGACTCGCAGGATGACTCCGATTACACTTCTTCCGAGGATGATGAGTTTGTCCCATTCACTTTGACATCTGCGAGACTTCCAAGGCCGGACCTAGTCGTACTTCTTCCAACCACCCGTCCGTGCCTTCACACCATAGGACCACCAAGGGAGAACCTTCCATCGATCAGTTCGTCCCTTTCCGGTTTTGATTCCACTGAGGGCCTTCACCGTGTCGACCCTGATCGGTCTCCGTCCCACTGTGGACCCCGAAGTCGACATACACCATATCCGATCTATCCCTCAGCGGTCCCGCAAGAAGGTTTGCTTTCCACCTTCTGATGATCACCCTTTTATGTTGTAGATTCTCTCTTGTGACTCTTTCTATCTCTCGTTTTTGCTCGTCTACCCATTTCTCGTGTTTGCCTTGCCTAGGATGCACTTTGTCCTACGTATAGGAGGGGTAGACGAGTTGAGTGTTCTTTCTTCGTCCGTGTCATCACTCCTGTTGTTGCCTATACTTAGGGCTTCTTTTACCCTAAGTATAGGGGGAGTGACGTGTACATCCTCACGATCTCTTCTTCCATCTTCATCTCTCTTCTTCTTTTCTTCTTTTCTTCTTTTCCATGTCTATCTTCTTCATCTATCAAAAAGTGCCGCTCTTGTAGACAGTTTTCATACTTAGGACGTACCTTGTCCTAAGTATAGGGGGGCGTGCACCCGAGTTCCTTCATTCTTTTCGATCCTCTCCATTGTCTCCTCTTCTTGTCTATACTTAGGGATATCTTACCCTAAGTATAGGGGGAGACAATTTGAGTACGATATGTTCATTCCCACCCTTGACCCTCCCTGCTTTGTGCACAGTCTGCTATACTTAGGATTATTTGATCCTAAGTATAGGGGGGACGGTCAACTTCTCTTTCGTTCATTCATCTCTGTATTCATTTATTCTTTAGATTTTCCTATACTCAGTACGAGTTATGTCTTCTCTTTCCTCTCGGATCTATGAGGACATAGCTCAAGCTAAGTATAGGGGGGTCGTATGTACTACGTATATACTTTAGCCATAACTCGTACCTTTCGTATTTTCTTAATAATATGGCTAATAATTCTTTAAAATTCATTAAAATTCCTTAATAAAAAGATGTGGTTATTCCTCAAATTCCTTTTGTATTTTACTGATTAATAAATCAGGTGAAAATGTTTTTTGCAAAATGTTTGAAAAATAGTTTGAAAATCTTGTGAACATCTATTGAAAACTATTTTGAAAGTATTTTGTTATATGTTTTCAACCTGTGTGAAATTGTGTGGTTGTAAAATTTCTTTTCTTTGTGTGAAATAAAATGTTTGAAAAATGATTTGCAAATGGTTTGAAAAATGGTTGCAAAAATATTTGAAAGACCTATATATACTGTTTTGAAAGCCTTTGCAAAAATGATTTTCAAATGTGTGTACATGTTTGTAAAAATTATTTTGGACTATAGTTTTCAAAAATTGTGTGTAAATTGTTTTCAAATAAGTTTGAGGAATACTTACATCTCACCAAAATCCACTATATATATCTATATGTATAAAATTGACCACTTACTCTGTAAATTCTTAAAATCCACTTCTTGTATATATAAGAAACACTCCCGTGTACATATTTTAACCTATTTTTTCAGCCAAAATCTTTTTGTTTTCAAAATTCCCAAAAACATTTGCAAAATTAAAATCCAAAAACATTTGAAAAATCTTTGAAAAAATACAAAAAATGCATCTGCATATGCATGCATCATATTTTCAAAAATCCATAAAAAGTTACAAAATCTTGAAAATTGCATCACAAAAATATTTTCTGCATTGCATAGCATAGCATTAGCATTTTTTTTCGGGTTGAGTTTGATAGTTGAACAAGTCTAAGTAAAATCCGGAGATTGGAGCTTGAATTGGACCTTAAAAATCTACCTAATAACAGGAACCTTATAGGAACTGGGTTTGAGGTACTTCAGGTCTGGTTGACTTAATTCTTTGAGGATCACGGGACTTGGTTCAATGGATTCTTGACTGCCTAAGTAGAGTATTTAGGAGCACACGCACGACTCTTGTTGATAATGACCTAACTTGGACACCTGCACCTTTCACATGGCTCAACTCAGTTGGAGTGGTGAGGGGATTGGGATTTGCCGGTATGAGACGCACACAAGTGGAAACATTTGTCCTCCTCTAGGGAGGGAATAGGGAAGTGCACCCCAACCCGTCCAGTGATTAGGAAGTCTAAAGACAGGAGGCTGTGGGTTGCAATAAAGCTTCAAAAGAGGGATAGTCTACTGGCTCAAGAGGAAAAACTCCTTATGTAAATGCTGCTGTATATAGTATTCAAAAAACAAAAATGTTCAGGCATGTACCAAAATAAAAAGCCTGCAAGTATGTAAAGTTAATAAGCAAGCTTGAGTTCCAAAGTCAAATATGTGAGCCTGCAGCAGGATGACTTGACTACACTGGTCTTGCATCCAAGGATAGGTAGCTACACTGGCTACCGTCCATTCTTCTCTTCACCCCCTCCTCTTGAGATTGGTTGCCACTTGAACTTAGAAGGGAATACCCCGCTCCTCGAGGATGGAGTTGCTGGATTGGGGAATCATTGGGTTGTTGTACTGGAGAAGTCAGTCTCTTTTTCATTCTAGTTGGGGAGAGCCACCATCACTCACACTGTACAAGTCAGATTCATAGTCATAAGAGTTTGCGTATGAGTTGAAGTAGTTCTGACCTGGCTATTGAGGAGACTTGAGCAGAGTTTTGGGATTCTCAGGGACTGTTGGACTTCAAACACGGTTCT
Source organism: Ottelia alismoides (assembly GCA_037367405.1). Taxonomy (NCBI): domain Eukaryota; kingdom Viridiplantae; phylum Streptophyta; class Magnoliopsida; order Alismatales; family Hydrocharitaceae; genus Ottelia; species Ottelia alismoides. The sequence continues at coordinate 230,204 of JAZKJV010011634.1, forward strand.
CAATAAGGTTCCGCCCGCACTAAAATTCCAAAGGTCCGACTTAAGCTCCAAACTTTGATTTTGTGAAGGCAAGTTTGATAATCAAATTAAATCCAAGTTCTTCTTTTTCTTTTCTTTCCTTTCTTTTGCACTTATTGCATAAGTGTTTGCTAGGGACTAGCAAAGGTAAAGTATAGGGGGATGATGAATCCACATTTCACCATCTTTATTCTATCATTTTGGCACCAAAAACCCTAGCAAATGCCTGTAAATACCCTTAAATAGAGCATCTTAGCATCCATGCATGTGCATCACAATAGTGTATAAATTACTGTAATTAAGGCCAAAATTATAGAATAAATAAAGAAAAGAAAAAGAATAAAATATTGTAAATATTTTATGACCCAAAACCCCCGAGACCTAGGCATCTTGATGAATAGGTCGACAAGGAATAAAGTAGGGGGAGATAAGGGCCAAAACACAGATAAAATACCTATATATTTTATTCATTCTTTATTCATTTTGGGACCTATTTTGGTTCCACTTTTTATACATCAAATAAAGAAACTTTGTACATGAAAGTTGTAGATAATTTAATAAAGAAAAATACAAAATTGATTTCACAGAAAAAGAATGTGCAGATGAAAAGTTATGGTCTGAATAGAAATCCAGAATGCCAACTTCCCAGACCCGTATCTCACAAATAAAAACTCCAAATGCAGCGTACTCACCTTTAATTGTATATAGAAGAAAATAATCTAATTAATGGTGGTGGTTTCGCATTTGGCGGAGCTACGGTTTGAAAGTTGACTTTTGACCCACATTGTATACTTGTACATATTAAAATATTCAATTTATTATTTATTTATTATTTTTATATTTATATATTTTTATAATGTTGTAAATAATACTTATAATAGTTATGTGTATTAAAATTAGAATAAAAACATCATTAAAACTCAAATAAAAATAATTGTATATATATTTGATACATAGGTACATTACCTATATATATACCTATACAAAATACACTTGTATTTTATTAAATATACAAAACATATCAGAAAAATAAAATAAAAATATATTTGTATACATAAAAGTATTTTATAATTTTATAAACTCATAAATAAAAATAATAAACATAAAATACCTAAAATAAAATACTTAAATATATAGATATATATACTATAAAGGGTATAAATGCAAACTTGTAAAAATAAGTCTCATAAAAATAAATAAAAATCATAATAAAATAATTTATAAATTTTTAAACATTTTTTATTTTATAACCAAGATTTAATTAATTCATTTTCTATTTTAAAACGAATTAATAAAACATTTTTCCAAGGTTTTTCTGATTGGTCCACGTGGACCAACCAGCTTCAGCCCTTGGTTGACCTTGGTCAGCTCTCTGACCGAGGTCTGTACATGGCAGACTTGCATTTTCTTGGCATCTTCTCTGAATTTTGGAGGTCGCGCCATGCATGATCTCGCGCCGCTTCCTTCTGCAAAAGTCTTCCCCGTAGATCCACCTAGCCCGCAGACCTATCAGATCCTCCCAGATCGTTGTGGCTCGCCCGTGATCGATCCTCGAAACTCGCCCGTCGACCTTCTTCAAAACCAGCCCCTTCTTCTTCCTTTTCCTTTTTGAACTGGCTTGGGCGCCAAAATCCTCCGGGTGAGGGTCGAGGATTGATCTCCAGTGACAGGGGAGTCCTCCCCCATCTCAGGCAAGGTGCGGCGGAGCACCTAGCGCCGAGTTCCGCCACCTCCGGCCGTACGGCCGTCGAGGTTCCTTCCTCGTGGTCAACGCCATTTGAGGGAAGTTTTCTTCTTGTTTTTCCCTTGTTTCGCTGTTAGTGTTAGGATTAGTGTTTAAAGTTTAGTAGGCTAATCTGTCACTTGAAACCCCCCGATTTCGACATCAAACACCTCGCCGGAGCTCTCGAGCTCCGGCCACCATCTCCGCCATTCCACTACACCATTCCCCCTTTTTTGCTGGCCCTGGGACCGTTTACTTCTGCTGGCACTTTCACTGCAGGTCCAGGTGCAAGGAAACCCCATCTGGGTTCGAGTTTTGCAGCTGAACGAGGCATCTGGAGCCACCTTCCCTTCCTCGAGCCCGCGGCGGCGCACCGGAGCTATCCTGCCCATTTTGGCCCAGCCGCAGGCTCGAGGGACCTTCCAGGAGACCCAGGAGCCATTTTGGGGCGTCGAAGCCCACCGGAGGAGGGAGCGAGCTCGATTCCAAGCTCGCCATCAGCGAGTTCATCCTGTGTTCGTCCTCCAGCGCTCAGCACCGTCAGATCCGACTTGTTCTTGAAGATCAGCAGTAGCCGTCGGATCGAGGGTGACCTTGGCCGTTGATCGCCCTTCCATGATCTAATCAAGACCGTTCACTGCCAAGGGGTATCGGCTTCTTGGGTGTTGCCACGTGTATTAGTGGCGCACAATCGACCGTTCATCCGCGTCAAAGACTTGGGTAATTTTGCAAGATACCCCGGCCATTTTTGCATACTATTAATCAGGACACAATCTTTCATCTGCAGTTATAAACTTTTTGTAATAATTGCTAAACACCCCCTGAAGTTTTCACATCTACATTTTAGTCCTTGCCAGCCCACCGCACGTGCGTGGCACGTGCGCATGGACATTTGCGGACAAGGGCTTCGCAGTTGTGATTTTATTGTTTAGTCCACTGAACATTTTGTCATGCTATAAAATTGTAGTGAAATTTGCAGTCCAGCCCGTGATTTTGTAATATTGCAAATAGGTCCTTGCTAGGTCAAGTGCACAGTGCGCGTGACCTTGGCAATTTTGCAGGTCCACCCTTGCGAGTTTTGGTTATTTGTGTCTGGACTGAAAATATATTTTATTCAGTACAAATTTCGTGGAAATTTTGCAAGCGTGCCCCCATAGTTTTAGATATTTGCATAAAGGTCCCTGCCAGGCCTTTAATTTTTGTCTGCTTGTTGTATTTATTTGACCTATCATTTTAAGTCCAAAAATTTCACAAAAATAGACTTAAGTATCTGGACATGTATATTTTAACGCCACATATTTAGTTTTTGATTTTATTTTATTTTCATATTTATTAAAAATCAAAAACACCTTTTTGTGCACTGTCTAGCTTAGAAAAATACCAAAAAAATATTAAAACGTCTCCAAAAATTCCAAAAAAATTATCTAGTGTCTATTTTATCCTATTATAGTGTCAGTCCAAAAATCATTAAAAATCTCAAAAGAAAAACACTAAAAATTTAAAAAACACTCAAAAACTTCAAAAAATATAAAAAATAGTAGAAAACTCCAAAAATCAAAAACTCAGTTCCTGTTTGTTCCTTATTTTGTCATTTTTATTTGAAAAATAGTGTGAAAAGTTTTGGTTGCTGTTTGTTAATTTTAAATTGCATTTTAGTCACAGCCAGCCCTATTTCCACTGTTTTGCCTTAATTCAGTAATTAAAAATACCAAAAACACCTTGAAAACTCCCCAAAAATCACAAAAACAGTAGAAAACCATAAAAATATCAAAAATATTTTATTCCTGAGTTTTTGGTTATTTTTGCACTATTTTATAAATATTTTAGCTTGCCTTTTATTATATTATCTTTATTCTCCAATATTGAAAAAGAAATAAAAAATTATAAAATATAAAAAGAAAATATAAATCAGTAAATTAAAAATCAAAATACAAAAATATAAAATTAAAAATTAAAAAAAATATAAAATTAAAAACCCACAAAAAATACCATAGTAGACACTTGATCACTTTCACACACATTTTTGAGCACTTGTGCCCCGTTCTACCTGTCTGCTCCCTGTGTTCGACCTCTACACATACTTGCACTATACACATCTTGTTGTAGAGTTATAATAAATTTTAACTCCGCACATTTACTTTCATTGCTTGATATATCTGTCGTGGGTTAATTGTTGTTTGAATAGGGATTTCGTTGGAGGTCAAATCAGCGACTGTTGATTCGCCTTGTGAGTCAACACGACCTCTGCGATTTTCCTGTTCATCAGTAGATCAGTGGTTATTACCAATAGGGTTCATCTACCCATAGTTGGACAGGGGGAGATTGTTCTAGCTCCCTCGATACGTCTTCAAAATGTCTTACATACTCCAACATTTCAGATGAATCTTTTGTCGATTAGCCAGATTACAAAAGATTTGCATTGTCGTTCCATATTTGATCATTCTTCTCTTGTGTTTCAGGACATATTCACATGCATGGTGATTGGATGTGGACGTGAGCAGAAGGACTCTACAGACTTGTCCAACCTCCTTATGTAGGGGCTGCCACTATCCCTTCAGGACCTGTCTCCCCGTTTATGTGGCATCTTCGCTTTGGACACCTTCCTCTGAAGAAGTTGTGTCATATCATCCTACAGATCTCTACTCGTACATCTGGAGTGTGAGACGTGTTAGCTTGGGAAGCACCATCGTTCCTCTTTTCCAAGTCGTCGGAGTCATTATAGTGATCAGTTCTTTGAGATGGTTCAATTTATCTCGGGTCCTAGTCGCGTTCCTGATCATCAGGGACATTGGTTTTATATGGTCATTGTAGATAATTGTTCTAGACTATCTTGGGTATTCTGATGAAGAATATATAAGTTGGAAGCTGGTCCTATTGTCAAATCTTTCCTGATTGAGATTAAAAATATTTTTCTGCTAATGTGAAATTTATTTACACTGGCAATGCCTTGGAGTTTTTCTACTTTACAGTTATCAAACTTCCTCAGATCTATTGGGGGTTGTTCTTCAAACTTCGTGTACTTAAACTTCACAATAGAACGATATTGTTGAATGCAAACATTGTCATCTTTTGGATGTTGCAAGGACTCTTTTGATTCAGAGTCGAGCTCCTCATTCTTTTTGGGGTGATGCGGTTCTTACTGCATGTTACTTAGTGAACCGCATGCCATCCACTATGCTTGGAGAAAAACTTCCTTTCCTTATTGCATTTCCCGAGAAGGATCTATGCCGTTTGTCCATAATTTTACTCGTGGTCATGACAAACTCTCTCCTAGAGATGTCAAATGTGTGTTCATTGGCTATTCTTGTACCCAAAAAGGGTATCAGTGTTTTGGTCCTATTGAAAGAAAATATTATGTGAGTGCAAATGCCACATTTTTTGAGTCTATTATGTATTTTTCTTATACAGGTGACAGGTTGTCTAATGCTGACTCTGGTGAGGATATCTTCGTTCCTTCACCATCGATATCTCCACCAACAAGTCCTCATGATGAGTCTCATTCAACATCTCCTCATCCACCTCCTCCTCCACCTCCGTCTATCATGACTCAATTCCTACCTTTTTTATATTCACATGTCCTCTACTCGCCCCTCTACTCCTGTGCCTTCCCAGTCATCCAACACGCCCCAGGTATGTAATAAATACATTGTTTCTACTGATGGCACTGGTGATATGATTGATCGGCAGGGTACTACTGAAGGATATGGAAGAATCCTTAAGTGCATCACAGAAGCGTGATGATCACATCATATACGATTGAAAGCGACTAGTCGCACTAGTTGCCTAATGCAGCGGAATTTTAAAATTTTAAAAAATGATGAAACCACATGATCCAAGAACAATTCTTGGATCATTTCATCTAGCCACATCATAGATAGGAATATATCTTGTACCATAGTTGTGATCGAGCCTCCAAGAGAAGAGACCTCCTATCTCAACTCTGATCCATCGGAGGAGACGCTTGCGAGCGCGGGGATGAGTCGCACGCTTCTCGCAATCCAAGTCGATGATCCAAGCAATGGAACTCATGATCTCATCTCTCGAGATCGAACACATTCTTCATGAGAAAGATGCACCAAAGAAGATGGAGACCCAGGAATCATCGAAGCGATGACACAATGGTGGAGCGACGACGAAGGCGGCCTTGTCTCTATGGGAAGAGTGCATGGCCACTCAAGGAGAGAGATAAGAGTTGGTGTGAGAATGAGAGAGAGAGATGTCTCCAAAGTTGTAATCTGAAGAGAAAGGGGTGCCTCTTCTTATATAGGGTTTTGGGAGTCCATGGATCTTAATCCATGGATAACACACAATTAATGGGTAAGATTGATTTGTGTTAATTTCAATGGCCATGATGTTGTTGTAAAAAGACACAACAACAAATGATTTAATTTACTAATCTCATCTCCTAAAAAGTGGGGGATGACCACCCTTCTCCTAATGGAGATTAGAGGATGTCCACCCTCCTTAGGTGGAATGAGTCCATCTCCTTAATTTATCATGAGATCTCATTATAACATGATATCTCCAAGATTTACAAAAACTCTTGTTTTAAATAATTTCACAAAAATAATTCATATTTATCTTGTGAACATTGCAATCATGCCATTGGAATTATGTGAATCACATTCACAACCCAAAACAAAATGTAATTATATTTTCAAATAATCATTCAATGTGAATCCAATTCGCATTAATAATTAATCAACAAATATAAATAACAATCGGTCTCTCTATAGTATATTATAAATCACATTTATAATACATATATATAATTGGATAGTGATATCCACATTATTCATATCTATAATAATTATTTCACATTTAATTTAATTGGATCATCATTCTCATGCATTCAAATAATATGAATCAAATTCTTAGATGAGAAAGGATTGTCATCTCCTACTCAGGCTGGGGATCATCTCTTAACAATCATTTGATAATGCCTGATGAGTCCTCAATCTAACTCCTTAGATATTCATCCAAACACCAGCCTCTATGATTCAATTTACTGATTCAATAGTTGTATGATCATTAAGATGGCCATGGTACAGAACCCTAATTGTATAGAGGGACCTTATAGTGCATTCATTCATTTAATCTCATAAAAGGAGTGAAAAGAATCAATAAATTTTATTGATAAATCAAACATTACAATAACATTTATTGTAGGAATGGTTCGCCTCAGGCTCACATGGCTAACAATCTCCCACTAGACCTCAGAACCATTCAGGCACAATCCTTAACCCCATACTCATTACATGTTGGTCGAAAACCTTCTATGTCAGAGGTTTGGTAAGAGGATCAACAACGTTGCCGGCAGAGCCACCTTGGTGATGATGATGTCACCATGCTTTTGAATCTCCCGAATGATGTGGTATTTCCTTTTCACGTGCATGCTCTTTTGATGCAATCTGGGTTCCTTCGCCTAGGCAATGGCTCTCGTGTTATCGTAGAGTAACGGGATGGGGGGTATCAGAGGAAACTACGCTAAGTTCCAAGATGAACATGCGCAACCACATCGCCTCCTTTGCAGCATCCAATGTGGCAATGTATTCGGCTTCTGTTGTTGAATCTGTTGTAGTGTCCTGCTTCTTACTTCTCCCGTTCACAACGACATCATTCAATAGGAACAGAAACCGTGATGTCGACTTTTGATCATCTATATCCGACTGGAAGTCTGAATCCTGTATATCCCAAGACGTGGAGATCACCATCTCCATAGACCAAGATGTAATCTTGTGTCCATCTTAGATACTTGAAAATGTTCTTTATTGCATTCTAGTGTTGTTCTCCATAGCAAGACTGGTAACGACTTACCATTCCCACTGCATGGCAGATATCTGACGTAGTACACATCATGGCATACATTAAGCTTCCTACAACTGATGCATAGGGCATCCAACCATGGCTTTCTTTTCCTCAACAGTTTGAGGAGCCATCCCTTTAGACAGGTAGATACCATGTCTTAAGGGAGGAAACCTTTCTTAGAACTATCCATACAGAAACATTCAAGAATCTTCTTAATGTACCCATGTTGTGATAATCCCAATATCCTCTTTTCTCGATTTCTGAACAGCTTTAGACTTAAGATGTAAGAGGCTTCTCCAAGATCTTTCATCTCGAAGGTATGGGACAACCAAATCTTAACACTGGTCATTGATGGATTATTGAGCACGCGATTTAATTTGTGTTTGTTGTAATAGGGGTACTTAGCGAATCGTTCAGAATTGAGAGAAGATCTCTGTGAAGAGTGTCTCGACTTTAATTTATATCCCAGGCAATCCGGGGTCGAACACATGGAGAAAAGGAACAATGTCGGGTTAATTCAAAAAACTTAGTGATAACCCCGAGAATCCCGTAGACCCGGGTGAAGGTAATAAGACAAGGGTCGTTGCGACCCGGATCTCAGAGAATAGGTCAATCAAGAAAAATCGGACCACTCAATAAAATCAAAGATCAATCAAAACAAAGGATAGTGGTCCTGCTAAATGTTTAACCTGGTATAGCACCCAGGGTCGAACTCAAGGAGCACGGGTTGGCCGAAGGCCTACGAAGTAGTAAAAATAAAATAAAAGACAAGTATTTTTAGTGGTTTTTAATTATTTTTATATTTTTATGAGTTTTTAATATGTGGAGAAAATAAAAGAAAATAAAGACAAACACACTTTAGCTAATTATTTAATGTGTCAAAAATCAAGCAAAAATTCAAACAAAAATGTTTTTATGTTTTTTAAGTTTTTAGTGTTTTTGGTGAATTTTTGGGATTTTTCTGATGTGTATTTTATTTACTAAAAATCAAACAGTGACAAAAAGGCTGGGTACTGTCCAGCCAGGCCCAAAACTCCTAGATAAAATATCTAAGGATCTCAAGAGGGCCTGGAGGTATTTTTCCTGTATACTAGACAAAACAAGGAAAATTTGAGTACCAAAATTATTGTTTTTGGGTTTTTAAATTATTTATTATAATTTTTATGAGTTTTTAGGTGTTTTTGAATTTTTAGGGTTTTTACTCAGTTAAAAATAGCCAAAATTGGCTAGAAATTAAAGGAGCACAAAAGAAACAGTACCTAAGTTTTATGGAATTTTTGAGGGGGTTTTTATATTTTTTTGAGATTTTTAAAACTAGACAGTGGCTGAAATAAAGGTTTTTGAATTTTTAAAAATAACAAATAAACTCAAAAATGTCCTCAAAAATTCTCAAAAATCCTACAACATGGCAGGAGCCATGTGTCAAATTTTCATCGAATTTGGAGGTGATTTGATATTTTATTCAAAAATCAAAAGAGGGCACTGTGCATAGGGACTGAAGTGCAAATACCCGAAGTTCTGGGGGTCCAGGTGCAATTAACCCAGCAACGCACGCGCGCGGCACGTGCCTGGGGCACTCAGGGACCTTTTGGTAAGAAAAACAAGTCCGAGGACCTTTTGGTAACTCGTACCAAAAAGTCCAGGGGCTGTATTGCAAATAACCCACTAATAGAAGCACATGCGGAATTAAAACACTCACAGGGGCATTTATGCAATTACTAAAAACATTTCATTCATTAACGAACATCCAGAACTACAGGACTAAAGTTGCAATTACACCAAATATACACGTGACGACGCACGTGGCTCACACAAACAGGGGCATAAATGCAAATAAACTAAGGTACCAGGTCCCAAGTGCAAATAACCCAACGTAAATAAAAGGCACAAAATATTTACAGGACTAAATCTAAAAGCACAAACTAAGAGGGGGCCTAAGACAAATTACCCCTTTATTTAACGCCGACGGCTGGATGGTTGACGCGTGGCTGATCTGACGGTTCGGGACGCGGGCGCCTCTCTCCTTCCGCACGTGGGCCTGATCGACGTCTGAGAAGAGGGCGCGTGGAAGATCCGACGGACGCTGATGGCTGGCGCCTCTCTCTCCTTATTTGCACCTATGTACATTATATCTTATGTATATAATATATGTATACCACTAACTTCCATTTATAAAATCTACCAAAAAAATTTAATTACCTAACATTAATTAATTATTTTAAATTAATTCCGAATTATTTATTTAATTATTTGATTTTAATTGATTGATTTGATTTTATAACATGCCATATATATATGATTTGATTGCATGCCCTTAATGGCCACCATTAAGGTGGTCAATTAATTTCTAATTAATTTATTAATTTATTTAATTTATTAATTTCGAATTTCGTAATTATTTAATTAATTAATTAATTAATTTAATTAATTATTTTAATTCACACAATCAACACCTTCCATTTTTGTAAATATCTCCATTTCTGACCTTCGTATTCTTTTTAATGGGCTCCTCCTCCCTCATTTCTTCTTTGATCAATCTTTGGAGAGAGGAGCCCTACCTCCGAGAAGCTACTCGTCGAAGAAGGGTGCTTAGCCTCCGATCCAGTCGGTGACAGCGGCTTGAGCTTCGTCGAGGCCATCATGGCTTGTCCGATCCCCGAGGTGAGATCCACTTTTACTTGTCTTTTTCCCTAGGTAATTGTAGGATTAGATCTTAGCGTAAGAGTAGGGAGTAATTTTTAGATTAAAAGTCTCAAAATTTCCATCACACTTTTCCGCCTCGACACCGATTTACCATCTCATCTTCTCGATCCCTACATTTCTTGTTCTATCTCACGCAACCACATACCTCCGGCCACGCACGGTGGTCGGAGTTTTCGGATCTCCCTGCCACTTCGTCAAGATCCACAATCATTCATGTACTCAATTTTTGTTTATAAATAAAAAATTGTATCTTGTTTCCTAACCTTAGTTTTTGCAGGATACAATAAAAATTTCATTTATCTTTTATCTCTCTAACCTCTGTTTTGCAGAAAAATATAAAAAAAATAATAAAAATGAATCTTTCTTTTGATTCTAACAAATTGTTTTGCAGGAGATAAATAAAAAAAAACTTGTACAAAGATAGTTTTTTTTATCATTTGTTTTGCAGATACACCAAACAAAATAAAAAACAATAAAAATTTTTTACTATTTACATTTCTCTGATAACAAAATAAAAAAAATATTTTTTTACACATCTTAACCGTACGGATTGTCAGGCGCGTCATCAGAATGGCGCCGTTGCCGGGGAGCACGACTTTGTAGTCATTTTTCATTTTTCTATTTTATCTCTCTATATTATAATTGTTTTCTGACATTTTCTCTCTGATTTTTGTGCGAGGTACTGCTTGGACGACTTGGAGTTTCTTTTTAGAGGACCTGCGCAGGAGGAAGAGAGAGGAGAAGGAATTTTTATTTTTGAGAGAGAGAGAGAGAACAATATTTTTGTATTAACTTAGACTTTGGACTTGTGGACTTGGACATTTTTCGGGGTCTGTTTCGCCAAGTGCCGGTGCACTTGGGGGACCTCACCGCTGTTTTTCGTCGGTTTTGTTTTTTTCGCGTATTTTTTATTTTTTGGATTCACGTGATTTTCGAGCCCCTAGCCTTAGGATTTTCTCTTGCTTGTGCCGTAATTAGTAGGGTCCTCACACTTAATTATCTGTCTGTTCCTATAGTGCGCTTAATTGGACCTACTAATAATCAATTAATAAAAATAATCGACTCATCTCCTTTGTAGCCTACGTGCCGCAGTCCACCCTGTAAAGCGCTTTCTCCTACCCCCGATTTGTCGGGCAGAGGAGGGGTGGGCCAAGACCGGACCCTTTGGCTTGGAGGTCGGTGACCGATTAGACGGTTCTGCGAGTAGAACTTGCTCATATAGGGCTCGGATTTTCGCTTGCATCATTTAGGTAGTTTAAATTTCTGTATTTAAATTTCTGCGCGGATCATATTGCATGTAGAGTGCTGGAGTAAGGTACGCATTTTCTATCTCTGCATGCATCATCGTTTTTGACCGTGCATTGGCTTTCTCGATCCCTCCCCCTGTTTTTGGACTCAAATTAATCAAAGAGGAAATCGGAAAGCTCGTTAGGCGTTTATTCTTGAAAATATCCAAAAAATCACAAAATCAAAAATTAAAAAAAAATTGGGACTGCTAATTGAACTTGACTCTAAAATCAAACGTAATTGATTCACTTCATTGTATTGGGAGAGCAATCCCCTCATTGTTTGCGCTTTTACTCGCTCGCGTACACACTAAGGAGTAGTGCCCAAATCCTATTCAAGCCTCCTAAGTGTTTGTACAACTTTCGTTGATCACCTAACTCTAAAATTGAAAAGATAAAGGACCGAATCTCACGGTCTTCACTTTGTGTTGAGTTGGTGAACTGGGGGTTTGCTTTGTGTTTTGTATGTCTTTGGTGTGAGTCGGTTACAATCATCTTCCTCTATCATTAGCAGTCACCTTCTGTCTCTAACCCACCCTCCCTCCCTTCTATCTCTCTCTTCGTTCCTGCCTTTTCTTTCTTTCACTCCCTTCTATCCCTCCATCCCTCCCTTCAGTTTCCTCTCATCACGATGGGCCACTTTCCACTCCAGCCGAATTTTGCGGCTTCTTCATTTCACGCCCATCACTCACGTTCACTCTCTCGAGAGGTCGGAACCCCATCCGACTTCTCATCTTCTCCCTACCCACCCTCCCATTTGGGACGTGCTGTGAGTGACACCCACAGAGACCAGATTGACCAAACACGAGACATGGGTGTTCACATTACTGAGATGAGAGTGCGTCCCATAGGCAATCGAATGGGGCAGTTGCGAGCTTTAGATGACTTGTATCCTAGGACATTGGATGAGTACACAGATCATGAAGTCCAGTCCACTTCTACCTTGAGATCCTTTGTTCTGGATTTAGAGTTAATTGATCTACTGCCTAAGTTTTTTGGGGAAATGCACGAGGAACCATATTTACATATCGAGGAATTTGAGGATTTTTGTGTATCACGATCATATTTGGATATCACTTCTGAGGACATGATGCTGATTACCTTCCCATTTACACTTCAGAGTAGAGCCAAGAGTTGGCATAGGCGATTGGGAAGGAAGATTACTACATGGGGAGATTTACGATCATTATTTTTGAAGAAATTTTACCCCCAGTGTAGAGCAGAGATGATGCGGTCGTGTATTCGTGATTTTTCTGTTAACCCCCAAAAGCCGTTGAGAGAATCATGGTTGAGGTTACGAGAACTATTGAGGCGATTTCCAGATCATGGATTTTCGATGACTGACCTTATCCATATCGCCATGAGGGGGAGGACCGCAGAGCAGATATCATATGTCATTACCTCGTGTAGTGGTTCACACCATTGTCCCGACTTGGATTTTGTTGAGACCATCTTGGATACACTTTCTGATCTTGCATATACACCAGATGATTTATTTGGGACAACGCATGACGGAGAGATGACAACTGTTGAGTGTGTGACACACCATGCTGATCTTGATAGCACACACAGATCCCAGGGTATGGATGCTACGACTTCTCATTTGATGGATGTGTTGCCTACTGTTGTGAGTTCCCAGAGCCGGACATTGGTTGAGGACCAATTAGATTTACAGTCAGATTTTGAGCCAGTCCCGCTCTATCACGTAGAAGATTCGTCGATTCTAGATCTGCTAGGATCCCAAGAGATAGAGGAGGAACCCACATCTCAGCCATCCTCTGATTCTTTCCAGTATCCATACGTAGTTGACTCAGTGTCTGGTCTTCAGAAGATTTCCTCAGATTCAGAGATATACTTGGATTCATCTCAGTATAGAGAGCTTGATGAGGGACCGATTTTGGATTTTACAGAACTTGATAGTCCCGTACTTGAGCCATGTGTCCTCTCATTTGATGAGGTCGATACATTTTTAGAGGACATGACACTTGATAGCATTGATCCCAAGTTCCCTGATGATTCAGCATTACTCCCCGAGGGTTATCTGCGGGAGGATGCCATGAACCCTGAGTTCTCGGTTTCACTTTCTGAGAATGCATCCGATCTGTCGGATCACGAGACCGAGTATTTTGATATTTCTAATAATGAGTTTGATGATTCTCTCCTCGACGACCCTCGCGAGGATGATCCAATCTTTGAGGTATTCGATGAGTTCACTGATTTGTCTACAATATATGCATCGGATATCAGCCTTTATAGTGAGTCTCCTGATCATGATCTTCCATATCTGTTCGAGACTGTGATTAACGTGGTGGATTCACTGATAGATCCTTCATTCTCCACGTTCGACTTCTTCGGCTCTTCCCTTTTACTCCATATAGACCTTGAGCCGATGATTTCTTTTGTGCTACCGGAGCCCGACTTCATCTGCCCATATCTTTACCCGGTAGCAAACACCCGCCTGACTGATTATCTGGGTGTTATCTTTTACTCTCTTGATCCTTCTGACTTTGTTGTTGTTCTCCCACCGAGACAACAACAACAGTATGGTATTCGCCTGACAGATGCCGTCCTGAACCTTGACACAACGTTATCCTAGCATTTGCGCCCAGCTAGGGGCGTAAACTCTAGCGCTTGTTGAGAGGCACCTCAACATTGATCGACTCACATCTGTATATACCATCTGTCCATATCATACATTCTTTCTATCTCACACCCCATCTCCATCGCATGATCATTCCATACTTAGGGTGTACTTTACCCTAAGTATAGGGGGGTGTCAGACTTGTGATTAT